>JAKCPI010000141.1:0-265000 GCA_023213315.1 Euborellia annulipes
GAAGGCCGTGGTAGAGAGTAAATAAAAAAAACAAACCGCTAAGCGAGATATAGGAAAGTTTCGTAAATTCGGGAAGAAGTATTATAAACTTTGTGTTTGGTGAGTGATTAGAACATTTATTTTAATTAGTGAGTAAAAAATTTTGTGATTTTAACTGCCTGGGTCACAGCCCATGGAGGGCAGAGACTCTCTCCTCTCTGTGAGCAAAGAGGAGGAGTCTATGGACGTTCAAAATGCTATTGCAAATGCCCTGAATGTTATTAACAACCCTGAACTGGATTCGTCAAATTTAAAAAGAAAACTTGAAGATATAAATGAGGAGCTGGCTGTTAGATTAAGAAAGACGCAAGGAAATCAACAATGCCATATCCAGAACGATACTCCGCCAAGAGAGGAAGCAGTTCCTCAAGCCAAGGGGTCCTCTTCGTCCTCTTCTACAATGGAGCTAGCAGAGAAGGCCGGTGAGGAAAACCCAACCACTAAGGCAAGACCCCGATACTACCTATCATGCCTAGGTAATATGTACGAGTCGTTTGATCAGGGCCCTTTCTTTCTCTACATTGAAAATGCCGCCAGTAAAAAGAGAGTTCACCCTATGTTTATAGGGAAATTAATTAGAGTCAATTGTCCCGATATATATAACAACATATTATCAATTAAAAAAATAGATGCTTTGTCTATTAAAATTGAATTAAATAATTATGCTTCAGCAAATAAGCTCAAAAACTTAGAGTTTTGGAAAGAGAATGAGCTAGTATGTTTTGTCCCCAACTTTTTATTATATCGGCAGGGAATAATAAGGGACGTAGATTATTCTCTTAGTGAGGAGGAGATATTAATGTATATTGATTCATATCCCAAAGTTACAAATGTTAGGAGAATTTATAAAAAAGTGCAGGATAAGAGAGTTCCAACTCCATTAGTCGTCTTAACATTTCGAAGTCAAAGCCTTCCGACAGACATTAAAATTCTTGAAGTTCGTTGTAAAGTAGATGTCTTCGAACAAAAAGTAACTCAGTGCAGCTTTTGTTTAGGTTTTGGCCATTTTCAGGCTCGTTGTACTTCAGAGCAACCTCATTGTAGTAGGTGCGCGGGGAACCATCGACTAAGTGATTGTCAGGTTTCTGAGTGCTTTTGTTATAACTGTAAAGGGGGACACTGGGCAACGGACCCAAAGTGCCCAGAGTATATCAGGCAAAGTAAACTTAAAAAACTGGTTACTGAAAATTGTATCTCGTTTAAGGAGGCATTATTGATTGTAAACAGTAGTAAATCATATGCAAAAAAAACTTCTAACGAATTATTCATAAATTCAAATATAGAGACTCAGCATGTCGACAAGGAAGAGAGCCGAGTAATACACACGAATAAAAACAGTATTATAAATAATCAGGCTAAAATTCATAAAACAATTACCTGTCATAGTCCGCCCCGGTCACCAAGAGCAAAACAGGCTCCGCATTTTCAGCCGTTAAATAATATATCGAATGCTTTAAATCCGACGGTCCCTGTAATTGGTAACCCTTATTATAGGGACAATTTAAATAGCCAGGATAGGTTTAAGCAAATTTTGAATAATGTCTTAACAAAAATAGTTGCAAATGATTTAACAATGGAATATTTTAATCTATCCAAAGAAGATAAGGATTTTTTTGTTAGGCACATTCATGATAGTTTGAATTTTAATAATCCTCTGCGTTTAACAGAATTAACAAAAAATTAATAGATTCTGCAGCTAATTGTAAATTTACCTACTTAGAAATTTTTTATTTATTCATTTAAATTTTTTTTTTTTTTTTTTTTTTTTTATTTAATTATTATTATTAGTATTTACTTATTTATTTATTTATTTATTTATTTATTTTTTTGTATTTTTATTTATTTATTATTATTATTATTATTATTATTTTTTTTTTTTTTTTTTTTTTATGTATGTATTTATTAATTTATTTTTTTTAGTTTTTTAGTTTTTTATTAATTTATTTTTTCTTCTTTCTCTTGTCGTATTTTCTTCTTCCTTCCCTTTGGTTATATTTAAGGAAAAGGGATAAACGAAAATGGATTGGTCTTCAGATAGATTTACAATATTCCAATGGAACGCTAGGTCCTTAGCTGCTAATAAAGGGAGTCTGGAACATTTTCTCATGAATGGTTCAATCCACATTCTGGCTATCTCTGAAACCTGGTTAAAACCTGGAAAAGAATTCAAATTAAATAATTACAGATTTATTAGAGAAGACAGAGAAGATGGGAAGGGAGGGGCTCTTTTAGCATTTCACGAAAGTATAAAATTTCGGCAATTGAATCTCGGCAAAATAGGCAAAGATATTCAAATATGCGGAGCAAGAGTCTTCCTATATAATTTTGAATTTTCAATAATTTCAGGGTATAGCAAACCGAATAATTTAATTACCTTTGAGGAGTGGGTGAAAGTCTTGGAGCATGTTCCAATGCCACTAATTTTTACCGGAGATTATAATAGTCATGCGTTTGAGTGGGGTTGCTCTTTCCAGGACAGGCAAGGAGAGGCCATCGTCTCTCTTTGTGACCATTTAAACCTCATTGCCTTAAATGACGGGGCAAGTACGAGACTGAGCCACGGAACAAACCCTTCCATTGTTGATATTTCTCTAATTTCGGCCAATATTTTTCCGAATTTTAGCTGGAGAGTAGAAGAAGATACCTTGGGCTCAGACCACTTCCCCATAAGTATTAGCAAAGTACACTTTACTCCGAGTAATGGTTGTTGTAATTTTACCCCTAGATTCAATACTAAACTTGCAAAATGGGAACTATTTAGGGAAAGTATAGTTAATCAATGGAATGATGCTCCTAGATACATGTCGTTAGAGATAAAATATAATTGGTTTATGCAAATAGTTATTAACGCAGCTAGGGCAGCTATTCCCCTGACTAAGATATATAGAAAGAATCATTCCCCAAAATGCTGGTGGAATGATTCCTGTGAGCAAGCAATTAAAAGTCGCAAACAACAGCATAGAGCGTACAAAGATAATCCAATATTAGAAAATTACCTAAAACTTAAAAAATCAATAGCTTTCTCTAAAAAAGTCATAAAAACGGCGAAAAGACAATCTTGGAAAAACTTCTGCAGTTCCATCTCTCCAAAGGTGAAACCTAAAGACGTTTGGAATAAAATCAGAGCAATAAATGGGACAAAAAAATACTCCTCCAATACTGTTATCTCATCTCGAGTAGGGGAAGAATTTTTGGATAAATTGGCTCCACCAACTGTGCCGAAAAATCCCGAGCCCTCTGAGATAGGAGACTTTGGTTGCCAAGATATACTAACTCTGCCATTCACTTTATTTGAACTGGAAAGGGTATTATACACCTCCCGTGACTCTACGCCTGGTATGGATAGAATAACTTACTCAATGATCGTTAATTTACCGTTTCAAGCCCTGGTATATATTTTAGACATTTACAATGAGATCAGGTATTTACATAGTATTCCCCACTCTTGGACAAATCAACTGGTCATTCCAATACTGAAGCCAAACAAAAATGCAGAGGATGGCGCCTCATACAGGCCCATTGCTCTGTCTTCATGTATTCTTAAAATTTTCGAAAAACTTATTAAGTTTAGGCTTGAACATTTTTTAGAGCAAAATTACAAACTCCCACAACACTCTTTCGGATTTAGACCAAATTATTCTACAATGGATAACTTATCGATTCTAGTCTCTGACATTCAATATACGTTTGCCGAGAAAGGGTATCTGCTTGCAGCTTTCCTTGACATAGAGGGGGCATACGACAACGTCGATGTTCATATTCTGTATAATAAACTCGTGCATTTAGGTATCGGACTGTCCACAGCTCAACTGATCTTCCGTCTGTTTGTAGAAAGAAATATATATGTTAAAATTGAGAATGGCTTCATAAACCGTAGAGTCAGTAAAGGGGTGCCTCAAGGATCGATCCTATCTCCTCTCCTCTTCCTTTGTTATACTTGCGATTTAGGAAGGTATATTGGCCCCAACTGCAAAATACTTCAGTATGCAGATGATATAACTATCTATTCTTCGAACATTAGGGTCGAAAAGTGCTGCGAGGATATAAGATCTTCATTAATGAATCTTACAAGTCATCTACATGGTATCAATCTAGCCATTTCTCGCAGCAAGTCTTCAGCTTGTCTTTTCACAAGGAGAAGGGTGCCTCCCCCTCTAAGTTTAAATTTGACTCAAAGGCTCGCTATTCCAATCGTCGCTAACGTTAAATATCTCGGTTTGAGTTTGGATTCGAAATTGAGCTGGAAAGCCCAGATATATAGCCTTCGAGAGAAGTTAGTCAAAAGCATCTCGGTTTTAAGAGCAGTGGCAAGCTTTTCTTGGGGCGCACATCCTCGATCTCTAGTGCTAATCTATAATGCCTTGGTTAGGTCACGATTGGATTACGGGAACTTTTTATTCGGCTCAGCGTGTAAGACTGCTATACAAATTCTAGACAAGATCCAGTACAAAGCCATTAGAATCTGCCTAGGGTACCTCAAAACAGCCCCCACTAATGCTATGCTGGTAGAGGCAAACGAACTTCCCATAGAATTCAGGATACAATGGTTGGCGCAAAAATTTTATCTAAAGCGATGGTCTCTTTTTTATCATCCCACAATAGAAACAATAAATGGCTTAGCTAAAAAGTTCTATAGTTCGGCATTCTGGAATAATTCAAAAATTCCTCCGTTAGTCCTAGCTTCCATAAAAATCCAGAATTTAAACATACCGGTCAAAAAATTTTCTTTGCCCCCTAAATTCACTCTTCCTCTTTCTGTTTTAAACTCACCTGTAAAGATAGATCTGGATTCAAACTTGGTTTCAAGCAATAATTTCGATAAAGTGATCTTCACCGACGGCTCAAAATCCCAGAACAAAACAGGCTGTGCAATTTATGACTTCCACTCACCAAACTTTCTGCTATTCAAATTGCCAAATGAGCTTTCAATATTTTCAGCAGAAATGATAGCCATCAGAGAAGCAATCATTTACGCAAAGAATTCTGCAGCCAATAACATTTTGATCTGTTCGGACTCTAAATCATCTTTACATTCCATTCAGTCTGCAAAAAAAGATAAAAAGATCAATTATTATGAAGCAGAAATAATAAACCAAATAGACCAATCCAAACTGAAGGGCCAAGAGATAACTTTGAAATGGGTTAAAGGGCACTGCCACAATCCAGGGAACGATATGGCCGACTATCTGGCTAAGAGAGCGGCTAGCACAGGCCCTCTCTTAAATGAAAGAATTCCTTGGAGAGATGCGGTAGCCATCATCAAGGAAAATATCTGGAAAGAATGGTCCATCCACTGGGAGTATACGGCCACAACCAGAGGTTCACACCTGTTCAAAATTAAACCTACTCCGGCGGCTCCATGGTTTTACAAATTTACCGACCTCAATAGACAGGAAATTACAATAGTCAATAGATTGAGAATCGGACACACCCGCTGCAATGCGCACCTTCACCGTTTTTCAATAGTTCCGTCAGCTCAATGCGCCTGCTCCCTCTCTCCTGCAACTCCAGAGCACCTGATATTTTCCTGCAAAAAATACAACAACCATAGGACTAAACTCAAAACCGCACTACAGCCACACTTCCGAGACCCGCCTACATTCATCCAACTTCTGACAAAGCAGAACCTGAACGTTATAAAAGCCCTTACCACATTCATAATAGAAGCTCAAATTCAAATTTAGTAAAGACAGTTTTTGATATCTTATTTTTTGCTAGTGATGTTTTCCTATCAATGTTTTTTGTATCAATGTCTTTCTACCATGTTTTTCTTTATCAATGTTTTTGCTATTAGTGTTATTTTATTACTTTCCTTGCTATTGATGTTATTATATATTTATATTGTATTGTTAGTAGTGTTTTTTGTAAAATGTTATTTGTATATGTATATAATTTTTTATTTTGGTTTTGTTTTATATGATTTTGTATTTTGAGTGTCTCCAATGGCCTCTGGTCTACGGAGGAAATAAAAAAAAAAAAAAAAAAAAAAAAAAAAAACATTTTGCTCAGGAATATTTTTTCTCTTTAGCTTAGGCAGGGCCAGGGACTAAAATTTAGAATGTACAAATAGCCTAAACATTTATTTGATCAAAAACTAAGATAAAACAAAGTCATCTGTGGAGAAGATATATGGCACAAGAGAAATGATCGCAATATTTTCTCTCTCTATATATTTCATATATAGGATAAGAGAAAGTATATAATAAGAAAGTCGATATATATTGAGAGAGAAAGTATTGGATTCATGTCCAAAATTCGATGTCGAGATTTTGATGGATCTTCACGTTTTGAGGTCCCCTGAATCCAAAAAAGGGTTTTCGCCACATGGTCTGTCTGGGTTTCATTTTAAAGCATGAAGGAATAGAGCTAGAAGCTTGAAATTTTATATTTAAGTTAGACACCCCCCTAGGGCGTGAAAATAAGCTTATACACAAAATTGGTCAAAGAGTACTAGTACTTTACTGATGTACTTTTTCAGTTTTTTTCAATTTTCTCAAAATTTGCTCAAACGATTTTGATTAAAATTCAAAAATCACTTATTTTTTAGGTTCTCTATAAAATGTATATTCTCATTTTGCCATTGAAATCTTCAGAAGACCACTTTACTCTTGTATTTCATAGAGAAAATAGAAGAAATGGTTGCTATGATAACAAAATATAATTTTTTTTTTCTCATTCACACACACACTCACTCACACACACATGCATACTGTCTTCTCGGCAACTCATGCCATATAAGACATTTACGATACTCATTAATTTATTACGATACAATTAGGGGGTCCAGACATTCTTATTTAAGCCAATTGATATCCAAATGGTTTTTTCTGTTTATAAATTTTATATCTTGAATTCAAATGTACCATACTGTCAAAAACTAAATATATGTCGACACGAAAAATCTGGTGTGACTGATCACACCAGATTTTTTTTGAATTTTAATCAAGATCGTTAGAGCGAATTTTGAGAAAATAGTATAAAACTAATTTAAATGTAAAATTTACACCTAGCTTTTTTCGATCTTGAGATATTTTATTCACAGGCACACAGACAGACAGACACACAGACATTTCGCGAACATCACTTTTTTGGACCTCAAAACTTGTATATCCATCAAAATATTGACATCGAATTTTTGGCCTGAATGCAATCCTTATATAAACATATATAGAGGTAAGAGAAAGTAAAAATGATTGAGAAATTATTACTCATATAACCTAGTAAATTTTTTTTTTAAATATAAATGCTATAATAGCCAAAATGAAAATGAAACAAAAAATTTAGTGTCTTTTCATGACATTATATAATTAAGTAAACTTGTTCAATTTATTAGAAGAGTCGCTTCAAGTTTGTAACAGTGGTCCAGTCAGATTGACCTGTTCATTTCCTTATTTTCTTGGCTTCTCTTACGTTAGAAAGAGTGAGAGAGAGAAAGGAGACCTCGCTCTCGATTCTAAGCCAACGCCCCAAGACATTCATTTGTCTTGACTTCGCTTTTTGACATGGCAACTTTCCAAACTCTAGTTAAATTTAACTTTTATGAATTAGTTAATAATTAATACTATTAACAATTTAACGAATAGGAATATTATTTTATGCATAAATTGGAGCTTAGATTCTTAAAAAAACTATTAATACTTTATACGTTTATTCAATAAATTGATTTTGCATTAAATCTGAACGAAAATAGATTACATTTTGCATACTTATTCTAACCATAGGCTAGTAATAAATAGGAATCGAATTTTCAAGCAAAATAAAAGTGGAAAAAGGCAAGATAAAATATAAGTTACGGGATGACCGAGCTGGAGCTCGGAGATTTCTTTTTTTAATAAAATTTGGGAAAATTAAAAAAATTGCTAGTACTCCAGGTCTTTCAAAAGTAAAATAGTAGCAACCGAATTTTCCCAAATATGAGACCTAGCGTAATTTTATATTAGTGCCGGAAATACAGGCCTATATATTTAAAATTTGAAAAAAATCTTTAGAGCTCTTTTTGAGAACTGATGTGCTTACTAATAAATAAACGTACATTGCTCGTTTAATAGTATAAGATTTAAGATAAATTTTAAGTAAAATAAATAAGTAAAAAAAAATTTAATTTTTATTAATTTTGCCTGATTTTTTTCTAATTTTTTAAATTCCCAAATATCAATTAATTTTCAATACATTTAAATTAATCATATCCTAGTATAAAACAAAATATCAATTAAATATACAGTTTCCGGTTGAAAAAGTTGCTAAAAAATAAAATTTTTATAAAAATTAATTTATAAAAAAAGTATTTACAAAAAAAAAAGTAAAAGCTGAGAATAAAATTAAAATAAACTTAAATTAGAGAGGGTATAATTATAAGAAAAAAAAAATAGTAGAGCGATTAGAAAAAAGTTTGATTTGAAAAAAGAAGAATTATAGCTAGTTATAAAGATATTCGACAAGTTTAAGCGAATAGACTAAAGAAAATATCCTCCAAAATTCCAAATCCAAAAATAATTTTCAATTTTTGCTACTATAGAATTGAATCAAATTTATCACTTTTAAATTTAAATCTCAACAAAGACATTATTTTCAGTAGATGAGTATGTTATTGAATAAAAACTCTTTTTTTTTTTTATTTTTTTGTTTCCCAATTATAATTTTTCTGTTTGGCTCTCTTCTGCATAATTTGCCAAAATATCAAAGAGGTAAATTATAAATGCTTTTATAAAACTTAAATTTGCATAAAGCTTTTTACGAAAAGATTTCTGACAGTTAATAAATGTTAAAAAATAGCAAACGTTAGAATATGTTATTTAAAAAAAAATTCATTAATTGGAAAAAAAAAAAAAAATAAATAAAGGAAAATAAATGCCTAGTTCAAGAGCACAAAATTTTTTTCTTCTAATATTGAAAATTATATATAAAATGGCTGTTAGAATAAAATTAAGGATTTTTTTCATTTCTACGAAAAATATTATTATTATTATTATTATTTAATTTATGATAAAAAAAAATGAAAGACAAACAAAAAGAATTGAATTTACTAGCTTGTATTTTAAAGCATGTTAATTATATTTAATTTTTCATAAGTTTTATGAATGTTCAAATTTCAATTATATTTTTTAATATACGAACATTTGCACGATATTTTTTTTTTAATTTTAATTCGAAAGAAGTGAATAAAAAATGAAGTTAACATTTTATATTATATGTGAATAACAAACTAGAAGGATTGGATTATTACAGAAAATGATAAATATTATACTTGTATTATCATTTTATCAAATTGTGCATGTCAATATTTCAATTCATTTTCTAAATTAGATGTTGAAGTTGATAAGTATAAGAGAAAATAGTATTTAGCTACTATTGGATAAAATATAAAATTTTTTTAATTTTTTTCTGGCATTCATATATGAGTAATGAGGAAAAGACATTTTTTCTATACTCCTATAATTAAATATTTATATTTATTTTCTTAATATTATTAAAATTTTTTCATTTACTTTGTATTTTCCACTCATTTGGTTGGTTTGATTTGTTAAGAGAAATAGTAGATAGTAAATAAATAAATAAAATTTTGAATATTTCATTTAAAAAAAGAAAAGAGCTCTGCCGATCCCGCACTGCGGTATTAATAAAGCAACGATAGAAGTAAAAATGAGTCTCTTCTACAAAACAATCAAATGGCAAATTAAAAGTCAAATATCAGGAATGAAAGTTAAAAGAAAACTCAGCCAAAATTTTTTCTTTAAAAATATATTTTAACAGCTGACGTTTCGGCTTTGGTCAAAGCCATCCTCGGAGCTGTTATTGGTCATTATGTACATATGTTTTGAATTGTGTTTGGTATTAATTTAGGATATAACATCAGGAAAAAAAAAAGTCTTCAGTTAGAGAAAAACTTTTTCCTTCTTCTATCACCAATACAATATATTTTTTTTTTTTGTGCCTAATGTGATAATTGACTCAGGGCAGTACAATTTCATCTAATTTATAAAACATTGATATTATTAAATTAAAATATTAAGTTTAAGTCCATTTCATGCAAAATTCACCCGGGCCTAATCACATTTACACATTTTCTTAAAAATATAAATTATAGTAAGGATTCAGGAATATGGACAGAATAATTCAAAATATTGTCCTGATTTCAATTTATTTCAGTATATCAGGGGCTAAAAAAATCGCTCCGCGAGCACCAGTTTGACACCCCTGATTTATGGAATAATACAATGATCAAATATCGCACCATGAACTTAGCCATTTATTTAAAATAAGAGATCTCAAACCAGGTGATTAAATTTCAGCTTAGCCATTTATGGTTTTTAAGTCATTCCATATTATTTTTTAAAATTGCCTAAAAAAGTGTTTCATTATATGTTAACTTTAGATAGTAAAATTTCTCCTCTCATTTATAAAATTTATCGAAATATCTAGAACGCCTCCTCAAGGGTTCTTCACTAAAAGTTCATGTTTCATGTGACAATTTTTGTTTTCAGAAGGAAAAAATTTCATCTCCCTAAAAAATTTATAAAAATTATTTTCAAAACAAATTAAAAAAATCATTATCATTACTATATATAAAGCGCTAGCAACTGACTTCCTGTCTCTCTCTGTATGTGCCTGTTCTCTCACTGATTGGCCAGAGTTACAGGAAGTGGATCGGGAGAGAGAAATTTGAAACTTTCAAATTTTGCAATTGCTCGCCTAAGGCGAGCAAGGGGGTCCAGGGGTCTTTACAAGTTGTATAATATAAAACACTTAAAAAAATTCGATTAAAAATACGTAAACAGAAGATTTTAGGAGACCGTAGATTTGGCATCTCTCTGCTAATAGAATGAAATGGGGCGCCCCTTGCAGGAGGCATTTTATTTGACGAACTGTTAGTTGGGTTGCCTATCACACCTTTAGAATCAAAGTCTAATCTCATTTCTATTTAAAATATTAAAGTGACAGGGGGCGTAGCTCAGATGGTAGAGCGCTCGCTTAGCATGCGAGAGGTACCGGGATCGATACCCGGCGCCTCCAAAATATTTTTTTTTACTTTTACTACTTTTTTTTTAAAGAAAAGGACGAAGGGATTACTCGCTATTTTGTTCGAAACACCTTGTTTAAAAAAAAATGAGTCAATAACATGGTTCCTTATATTTTTGCTGTTTTTTCTCCCACAATCTAATTTGGAATTTTTTTAAATTTTCAAGTAGAAAATTTATTTTTAAATTTTGAGACTTGAACTGAATGAGAAATATTATTCAAATGACTCAATCATACTTTTTATTAAATGATTGACTCAATCAGACTTGTTACCTACTAAATGTATGATTTATATTCACTGATGAGGCCAACAGAGATCGGGGGTTTGCAGACCCGGTTGGAGATCCCGGGTTCCAGGGGACGTTGAGTCAACCTGCAAATATAAATCTCACATTTAATTAGTTAAATTGTATATACAACAATTAATTGATTCAAATATCAATTTTAATAAATTTAAAATCAAAAAGAAAAAAATCGTCTTTGGAGGCGCCGGGTATCGATCCCGGTACCTCTCGCATGCTAAGCGAGCGCTCTACCATCTGAGCTACGCCCCCTGATACTATTAAAAAAATTTTACAATCAATTCAATTGAACGTTGACCTCAATCTCATATTCTTGGCTAAACAACTCGAATTAATCCTCGAGACTTGAACGCCTTTCTTTCCTTCTTAAGATTTTTCTAGTTCTTTAATAAAATACCCGTATTTTTATAAGTCTATTGTTAAAATTGTATTTCTCACCCTCTACCTCCATCATTAGTTTAAAAATTTTTATCTCTATTTTTAACGATCTTCTGAAAAGTCTCACAACTCAAGTAATCTTGGGGCAGGATTTTCTCACTTTGATTAAATGGTGCTGGAAGACAAAAAAAATGTTAAAATTAAAATATATTAATTTTAAATAAAAATTTGAATGAAAGAAAATCAATATTTTATTTAAAGTAAGCTAAAGAAAAAAAAAATTCTGTGCAAAATGTTATTCAAAAGTGCAATAATAACATTATATTAATATTTGAGTTAAAATTATTATTGAATAAATGATTCAATCGTTTTATTTAATAAATCATGATAACAACATTTCTTTTAATTATACATTACATAAATACATATTGGTTTTTATTCACAATTTTTCAAAAAAAAAAAAAAAAAAAAAATGATAATTAATCAAAAGATTGATTAAATTTATCATATATAGAATTTGGCATTTTATCGATATTTGATTAATATCATTTGCATAGTATGTGTAGGGTGTCCTTGCATTTACTGAAGGTATTCCAATCCAATATGGAGTTCACTATCTTTTAAAAAATCAGGATGGCTGCCAAAAGGAGGTGGGGGTTGCAATTTAGGCTCCGCCCTTTGCCACGAGAGCGCGCTGCGATCGTCGCCGCGACGCTAGTGTCGCTTTTTTTTATCCCCCCTCTCTGAATTTTTTTTTGCATATTCTCTCTCTCATTCTCTCTGTCATGTCTATTGAATGTGTTCTGTGTGTATGTATTGTCTGTGAGAGGATGTGCAAGAGTGTGCGTGTGTGTGAGAGTATGCATTTTTTTAGAGAGAGGCTCCCCCCCCCTTATCCACCCACCTACCTGAGAGTAGTTGAGTTCTTTTTCGTGGCGCCACTGCAGCAGCAACAGCCTGGAGGAGAAGAGGAGCAGGAGCCACCCCGGCACCGGAGACCGGCGTGCACAGCCGTTGCAAACCAACAAGCCCCGTTTGCGTTGTTGTATCCGACCGGGGGTTAATTCACGCACACGGCCAGATCAATGTCAATTGGACGCTAATAAACAGGCGATGCGATTGAGCGCGCCGCGTGGGGGGCCCTGGAGGGGTGTCCAGGGGGCGGGGGGACCCCGTTTTTCGCGGGTCCCCCCACCTCGTGACCCCGTAACAGCGACCCCAACCCACCCAAACTCGGTTTCATAATCATTATAACAATGTTAGCTAGACACCTATTATTATTACCATGCGCGCACTCACTATACCTCTCGGTCCGCCCCCTTTGCAAGCTCGGCATCCGAATCGGCCCGACCGCCATTTTCATATTCCACATGGATTTTATATTATATTTTTAACTTACGATTTGGTCAATTTACTTAGCAATAGGGACTCTTGGGCCACGTGAGCATCACGAGTGCCATATCAACAAAGTTAACACCATTTATAGCGATTCTATTGAATACTACACATCAATTCATATTTATCCTTTTAATTTTTTAATTTGATTTTAACCATCCATGATGAAGAGTGAAGCTTCTTTAAACAGGTAAGAAAAATTTAATATAGAAAGATTATAATAAATTTTATACAAAGTTATTAGACAACTAATCAATCATTTTATAAAATCAAGAAAAATATCATTCTGGAAAAACTAATGAAAAATTATAGAATATTCATTCATCGGGAATGAGGAAGAAACACTTGAAAAACAGGAAGAACAACCATCCCTAAATTTCGTAATTGTACGAGCTTAGAGGGAGCAGGACAAATGCCGGTCTCAAATCTGGTAATTCCATTGCAACTCCATCACTACATAGGCTAAAGATCCCAGAATGAAATTCTTAAAACAGAAATAAAATAAAATTAGAGATAGAATGATTTGATGGAGTCAAAGAAAAACAAGACTTGTGGATTCAAATTTTAATTAATTAAATTAACGCGTGACGTTTTGGCCCCAAGTATAGGCCATCTTCAGAGCTGTAGATACTTGTTAAAAAAGAAAAGAGTAACATATTAATTTAATTTAAACACATTTCCAATGGGATTACCTGTACTTTACATTCCCAGTTATCATTCCTATTGTTTTTTAATACCTGTAAAAAGTAGAAAATTCATATAGTTAGATTATTGTCAGCTGAGTATGTAACGTGCATGTGAAAATTTGTTTAAATTTAAATTAATGTGCTGTTTTTTTCTTTTTAACAAATGTAGGCTTGAAATTCTGAAGAAGACCTAGAACTGAGCCGAAACGTCAGCAGCTAGAGCATAATTTAATGAAATAAAAATTTGGCTGTACAAGTCGTTTTATTTATTATTCCATCACAATTAAGTCTATAGTGCCCTTGAGCTATGGCTCAGAGGTAGAGTATCAGCTTCTGGTGCCAAAGGTCAAGGGTTCGCATCCCGTCCCAGGCGAAGAATTTATCTCAATTGAATTGGATACCAATCAAACGAAATAAATAGGGACGGGGTCTAAATGACCTCAGATGCCGAAAAAGACCTTAAACAAATAAAAAAAAAGTATATAGTCATTATTTCTTTGTCAAAGAGATAGAAGTCAAAAACAAAAATCTGGTGTGACTGGTCGCACAGCACACAACTTTCTCTTACCCTTGGTGGTCAATATCAATAATGTACAAAACAACCATCCAACCAAAATGTGTTTTTTGTCACTTATGCCTCTCTCGTTCTTGGCTTGTCATAAATATGGCTGGCATGCAAAATATATCGTAATTAATATTAAGTTTCGCTTAAAGTCTACATGGTCTAAGATGCCGAAAACACTTAAGAATAAACATCGTTTAATTTTTATATAGTATAGTATAATGGTGTGAGGAAATCTTGAGGCGTTCACGAGTCGCTCATGTGAGTGGAAATTGTCTTGGGTGAATGAGGTCAATGTTAACTTGAATTGAATATAAAATTTTTTATAATAGTATCAGGGGGCGTAGCTCAGATGGTAGAGCGCTCGCTTAGCATGCGAGAGGTACCGGGATCGATACCCGGCGCCTCCAATAACTTTTTTATTTCAATTAATTTGGGCTATTGCAGATGCGACGGAAGAACTAACTATTAATAAATTGTTTGGATGAGGAAGACTGGAGTTATAAAAAATTTGGTGTGACTGGTCGCACGCCAAAGGTAAGAGAAAGTTGTGTTCCGTGCTTGTCACACCAGATTTTTTGTGTCGACATATATTTAGTTTCCGCTGATACGTACAGTATATTAAAATTCAAGATTTAATAAAACTTATAAGGAAAGACCGGACAAAAAAAGCATAAAAATATGGAGAAAAAAGTGCTTAAAAAAGCATAAAAATCTTGAATAAAAAGTTGTTCAATAAGCAGCAAGTTGTTCAATAAGCACAATTTGAAAAAAAAACATCTCATAAGCAACTTCTACTCATACCAAAGGGGGGGGGGAGGGAAAGGAGGTAATTAATTTTAATATAAAATTTTAAAAATTAATACCCTCAAATTTTATTTATATATATTTATTCTGGTAAAACAAGTACAGAATGCAACTTTAAATTACCGATAGTGTGCGGCCAGTCCCACCAGATTACTCCCACCTGCGAGGGTCCGCCGTAGGCGGGTCCGAGCCAGAGTAGGGGGGTCCAGGGGGGCCCGAGCCTGAGTAGGAGGTCTAAGGTGGCCCCAGGCAGAGTAGGGGGTTCAGAGGGGGAGGGGGGTGAATGTGAATAAGAAAAAAGTGTGTCTCTTCAGGGCCCAATACGTGTCAAGAAAGTGTATATATTTTTTTGCATTACACATAGCTGCCTAACGCAAATATATATATATATGTCGTAGACAGATCGTGAAATTAGACAGTTCATGAACTGTCTAGACATTTCATGAACTGCAGCCAGATCGTGTAATGGTCAAACAGTTACATGATCTGGCTAAAAATTTTAGACAGTTCATGAAATGCAATTGGGCCTTAGACAGATCGTGTAATGCTCGAGAATTACATGAAATGTCTAAATTTTTTAGGCAGTTCATGAACTGCCTACAGCAGTTTTGCCGATCGTGTACTGTTTGTAAAGCAAATAAAGATCTCGAAAAAAGTCAATTTTTTTCAATATTATTATTATTATCGATTACTAAATTTTCCAAATCTTCCTCACTTTGTAAATCTTGAGTTAAGGTCTCGGGGTTCTAATTTTGGGAGATTCCAGCGGCCACAAATTTGAAGCTATCACCTCAATTTTTTTTTAATTAAAGCGATTTAAAATGTCTACAACTTATAGAAGCCCTTTTTTTGATTTTCGAAAAAATAAATTTTTTTTTTAGATTTATTGCATTAAATTACAAACAGTACACGATCGGCAAAACTGCTGTTAGGCAGTTCATGAACTGCCTAAAAAATTTAGACATTTCATGGAATTCTCGAGCATTACACGATCTGTCTAAGGCCCAATTGCATTTCATGAACTGTCTAAAATTTTTAGCCAGATCATGTAACTGTTTGACCATTACACGATCTGGCTGCAGTTCATGAAATGTCTAGACAGTTCATGAACTGTCTAATTTCACGATCTGTCTACGACATATATATATATATATATACGATATATACTTTCTCAACACTTATTGAACCCTGATGAAGGCCTCTATCGAAACGTCGGCCCAATAAAATATTCTAAAATTTTTTTCTTTAAATATTTTATTGGGCCGACGTTTCGGTCTCGATAGAGATCATATTCAGTGCCCAATGTATAATGATGCTCATCAGGTTAGAGATCTCTGCCTAATGCAAAAAAATATATATAGGCCTTCTTTCTTGACACTTATTAGGCCCTCAAGATGACCTCTATCGAAACGTAGGCCTAATAAAATATTTAAAGAAAAAAATTTGGCTGCCAGTCTCTGCTTTCGCAACACTTCATTGGTAAACTATTAAAGATTACAGTAGAAGTCCCATAATTTTTTTAAAGGGAAGGGGGTAGCGGTGAAGGAAGAGAAGTAGTGGATTCAAGGAGGGGAAGTTAATGAGGGTTGTAATGAATTAATTAATGAAGAACTTATGTAAGATTAAAAGTATGATATTCATGTTTTTTTCTGTCGATTAAATGGAAGGGGATCAATTGGAAGCTTAAAGGAATTTGATTAAGAATGTTTAAGATAAAAATCAAAAAAATATTTTTTTTAAATTAATTTTTATAATTATTATAAAATTTAGAATAAAAAATAGAAAAATGAAAAATTATCTTTTATTCATCTTATAGTTAATCTTCATTCCCTTTCAATCTATATATAATAATAAAGACAATTGTATTTGACTCCACTATTTACTGCTAGACGACATCTCCCCTCTCCCAATGATAAAGTATTAAATTAAATCCTTGACTGAGCAAATCATATAATGGATGAGTATATAGTAGTAATTAGTCAAATATTCAATTAAACGGCCTAATGTAAAGGCCAAGGTGTGAGGTGACATTAATCAAAGCTCGTGAATAGAAGCAGGTTTGTTATTTTATATAAAAACCTACCAAGTGTTAAGTTCACAAGACAGAAATAGACAAGGAAAAAAATAATAATATAGAGATTATAATTTTTTGGGTACACATAAGTATCAGAAATGCGAAAAAATTTTTACACAGAACAAACATTTGATAGCTTGAATAATTTCTTTCTTAATTAACGTTTAGAAAAATTTCAAAAATATTTTTTTTTTTTTTTTTTTTTTTTTATTGACTCCTGTTTATTTACAATCTGTCTTTGACAATAAGTAAAATGTGTAACTGTAGAGTTAAATTCTAGGAGGATTGCATCCAATGACACAATAGTCCGTGTTATCAAAAGTATTACAACACAAAATTTTTATGAATATATTACAATTTAGGCTTTTTTTTTTTTCATATATCAGTTGTTCTTCTTTTTTTTAATCTACGTTTGATTGGTTTTTTTAGTAAGTTCTTTGTTAATTTGTTAGGGTGGATGTCGATCCGGGCGCGGTAGGCTCTGGTCCAACTGGATATTTCATCTTTGACGGATGGAATGTCTAACTCCTTTCTTATTTTTTCATTTGTCATGAACTCTGGGGCGTCCATGATCATTCGCAGGACCTTCGATTGGAACCGCTCCAGTATCTCGACGTTTGAGTTGGCTGCTGCTCCCCACAGTTGGATCCCATACGTCCAGATGGGCTTTAGCATGGCTTTATAAATTGTCATTTTACAATTGATAGACAGCTTGGATCTCCGGCCAATAAGCCAATATAGGCTTCTTATCCTGAGGCCAAGCTGTTTCCTTTTGGTGGAGATGTGTTTCTTCCAGGTAAGACGGCGGTCTAAATGTATTCCAAGATATTTTATGTCCTCACTTTGTGGAATGGGTTGACCGTTTAGTTTTATGTGTGGACATGTCTGTTTTTTGGTGGTGAATGTAATATGGGTTGATTTCGATTCGTTTACTTGAATACGCCATTTCTTAAACCATTTTTCTAGCTTGTTCATGTGGGTTTGTAGAATTTCTGAGGCTTTAGTCGGGTCGGTGTGCGAGGCCAGTATAGCTGTATCGTCGGCGAAGGTGGCAATGACTGTGTTATGAGAAGTAGGGAGATCATTTGTGTAGATTAGGTATAGAATAGGGCCGAGGACACTTCCCTGTGGTACTCCTGAGTAAATTGGATACATTTTGGTTCTAACCTCCTCAAGTTTCACTCTAAAGAATCTATTCTCGACATATGACCTCAAGATTGTGTAGCAGCTGGCTGGGAAATGTTTTTTGATCTTGTATAGAAGTCCTGTGTGCCATACCTTATCGAAAGCCTGAGAAACATCGAGAAATGCTGCGGAGCAGTACCTCTTTTTTCAAAGTCTTCATGGATTATATTCGTAATTCCGTGTACTTGTTCTATTGTTGAATGGTGTTGCCTAAATCCAAATTGGTAGTTTGGTATTATGTTATTTTTTTCAATGATAGGATTTAGTCTTTTAAGAAATAGTTTTTCAAAAACTTTGGAGACAATTGGCAGAAGACTGATTGGGCGAAAGGATTTGACATCTTGGGGATCTTTGCCTGGTTTGAGTATTAAAATTATTTCTGCTACTTTCCACTGTGGTGGGAAGTAACTTGTTTTTAAAATGGCATTAAATAGATAGGTTAGGTATCTGAATCCTTTATCAGGCATTTCTTTTAGGACTTTTCCAGTGATTAAATCATATCCTGGTGCTTTTCTGGGGTTAGTTTCTTTCTTGATCGTATTTTTTACTTCTTTAAGAGTAAATGGTTTGATAACGAGTTGATGTTCATTGGTGTCGTTATCCGGTCCAACTAAATTCTCATCTTCATCACTATTACTTGTTGAAGGAGAATTGGGAGTAAAGGTATTAGAAAGATGGTCTGCAAACAACTCTGCTTTTTGGATGTTGTTTCTTGCCCAGTCACCTTGTCCTGTTCTTATAGGTGGGATAGATTTTTGGCCGTGTTTTAGTTTTTTAGTTGCTTTCCATAGGGAGTAATCAGTCCTTTCTGTGGCGTCCAGATTTTCAAGATAAGTTTGAATCGAATCCTCTTTTTCTCTAAGCAAATTTTCCTTTATATTTTTTATGCATTCGTTCAGTTTTCTTTTTAGTTCAGGAGATCTGGTAATTTGCCAGGCTTTCCTAATTTTTCTTTTCTGTGCAATCATTTTAGATGTACTCTCTGTTAGGTTATTATCTGTTTTTTTTGTGTGTAGTAAAGGTGTTGAATTCCAAGCAGCTTGTTGGAGACAAATATTAAAGTTCTCAGCTGCATTTGTGATATCCTGTTCATTTTTTAGGGGGATAGATGTATTTAGGTTTGCTTCCATCAATTCTCTAAAAATTGTCCAGTTGGTTTTTTTATTGCAAAGTGTTGCCGGTTTCTCTTTTGTTATTATTTGAGTGCTTAAGGTAATGATGACAGGGGAATGATCAGATGAGAGGTCCAGACTAGATTCAGCTTTAAAGTAATTTTTTGATAATCCTCTAAAGACGCAAAAATCTATAAGGTCAGGGATTTTCCTTCTATCTGTTGGCCAGTAGGTTGGTTCACCAGTTGAGATAACGTCCATTTTCATACTAGTAATTGTTTTCATGAGTTCTCGTCCTTTTGGTGTAGTAAGTCTGGAACCCCAGTAGTGATGTTTTGCATTATAATCCCCACCAGCGATGAATCGATTGCCGAGTTGTTTAAAGAATTGTGCGAACTCATTTTCCTTGACTGAGAAACGCGGCGGACAATACACTGCAGAGATTGTTATTGGTCCGCTCCTATCTTCCATCACGATGTTAGTAGCTTGAATGTGATTGTATTGGAATTTATTTGTTTCATAATGCCTAATATCATTACGAATGAAAACAGCTGTACCGCCGTGTGCCTTGCCATCTGGATGCATGGTGTGATAAATTGAATAATTTGGGATTCTTATGAAATTCTTTTTGGTAAAATGAGTTTCGGATATGAGCATGATGTCTATTTTGTTGATGGATATAAATTTCTGTAGTTCTTGTCCATGTTGAGACAAACCGTTGGCGTTCCAAATAGATATTTTGTATGATATAGTCATTACGACATTTTAGCGACCAGAGTTGTTAAAAGGTTTAACATTGTGGTCATTTGTTGCATCAGGTTTCTCATCATATTTTTCAGTTCACTAATGTCACTATTTTGATTATGTTTTGTGTCAACGGTACCATTTTTTGTTATATGTGAATAGGAGTTTTTTAGATTTGTAGTTAATGGGATTTGAAGTTGATGTTCGCTTCTAACATGTTGACTTATATTTTCACTTTGTTCATGGTTTAAGTCTCGTTTCTCTCTTAGATTTTCATTTGGTGCGTTTTGATGACTTTCTTTGTTTCGGAGTGGTGGGAATGTTTGTCTTTGGAGATCTTTGTACACTGTGCATCCCTTATAATTTGCAGGATGATTGCCCTCACACAGTACACATTTAACAAAATCTGATCGGTCCCTTTTCGGACAATCTTTCGTGTCGTGATCCTCTGCACATTTAACACAGCGAGGTTGTCTATGGCAGAAATTTTTGGTATGAAAATACCTCTGGCACCGAGTGCATTGAGGGATTTCCCTTTTTTTAAAAGGTGCTTCGAATTTTATTTTTGTGTTTAATAAAAATTCAATGTTGTAAATTTCTTTGTTGTTGATATTGGATTGTAGATCAACGTAGAACATAGGAAGCGGTCCTGTATGTGTGTTGCTTTTTGATGGTTTTCTTCTAATGTTATTTATTCTTACGACTTTATGTCCATGTAATTCTATTTCTTCTTTTAAAAGTTTTATATCAGTGGATGGATGTAAATTTTTTAATACTGTTTTATAAACTCTTTCAGATTTTTTTTGGTATGAGTGAAATTCGGTATTTTTTTCTTTTAGAGCTTTTTCTATAATATCATAGGTCTCCATTGTTTGTGCTTGGATTTTCACTTGATCTTGATTCAAAACTTTTAAAAAGTATTTGTCTTTGGTTAGTGAGTTAAGTAGTTGTGTGAGAGGATTGATATTTTTAACTCCAGCTATGAAGAGTGGTGGAGGTTTTGGAAGTGTTTCAGTGGAATTTTCCGGGGCAGTTTCTTTGTTTTCTACGGATTCTTTATTTTCTAAAACAGTGAATTTATTTGATGTTGATGTTGAAGGTAAATTTAACCAGTAATCTAGTTTTGTTTGCTGTTTTGTTTTTTGACCGTTTCCGGGACTATTCCGGGATCGTTTTCTGACTTGTTGCCATTCATATGTTTGATTTGAATCATTTATATTAGATTGTGTTGATAATTGATCCGGTTGAGTTGACGTTTTTTCTTGCTCTACATCTGAGAGGATAAACGTTTCGGTTGGGTTTTCGCAGTTAACCAGTACATTTTCTTTATTATAAATTTTATGATTGCCTGCACACTCTTGATGGAAATCCATGATGCATTTATTACATCTAACTAAAATTTTAGTGATTTTTTCTCTACAGAGGCTACATTTAGAGCTTTCTTGGTTGGGCATTTTGGATATAGAGCATATCAAAATTTATTAATAAATAATTAAAAGTATACGTTTTTAGTTATTTATTTATTATTATTATTATTATTATTATTATTTTTTTTTTTTTTGAGGGTAGGGAAAAAATAGGTTTCTGTTCTTCTACGCCGCCGAGGCCCACCGGGGCGACTTGAGGAACAAGGGGAAGGGCCCTGGATAGGGTGTTTGGATTGAGATTGTTTAAAATAATATAAAATAGGGAATGTATAGAATCATTTGTAAGACAAAAATAAATTTTAATCCAAATCCTCTACTTATTAGACAAATATAAGATTTAGAAAAATATAAAAAGTTGATAATATTTAAAAATATTCTTCAGACTTTTTCACGTCCTTTGGCTCACCTGGTGATTTAAGTATGCCGACAGACAATCAGTCAGATTGCCCATGAAAAACCGCAGGAGCCAATATATGCTTCGAGTGTGTGTCTCAGGTTGAACCTCAGAAAACACTGGCAAAATCAGGAGCACAAACTAACACGTCCGCACTGATTGGTGACTCACTCTCTCTTTTTTAAAAATATTTTTAGAATATTTATAAATCCAAATTTTCTTTCCTCATCTCCTTCAGAGATGTTTTTTTAAACTATCAATTAGTATAATATATAATACTTTCAGAAATATGTAAAATAAATCTTTTTTTTTGTATACATGTATTCGTATAAATATAGATGTTAAGCTGATACTATTCGATTGGTTGAAATATTTTTACTTTCTCTTATCTATATAGGTTTATATGCTTATATACATAAAGAAAAAGTATTGTATTTATTTCAAAATTTGATGTCGTGATTTTGATGGAAAAACACGTTTTGAGGTCCACTGAGTTCAAAAAAGTGGGTTCCTCAAATTGATCTGTGTGAGTGGGTGTTTTTATCTGTGTATGTGAATAAAATATAGTTCATTCAATTGAGATTGTCACAGATGTAATAACCTTATAATCTTAGCTGAATTGTACCAGAAGAAGGCCACAGAATGAGTGGCCGAAACGTTATAATTTTTACAAATAAACCACAGTTAAACCGAAAATCAAATTCGTTTACTAAAAATATACTTCTCTTATCTATATAATTGTTACCTCAGTGAATCTGGTTAAATCGATTTTTGAGGAGGTATTTTCTTCAAGGAGTAGGCTATACGACGACGCTGAGGGAGTCCCTCCTCAAACCAGGACTTCCTCCATAGCATGGAAGAGGTTGGATAAAAGGAGCCGGTTGGAACCAGAAATAAGGATTAGTTCACTAGATAGAAATGAAAGAAGGAGGAGGAGTTAGAGATAGGAAATAATGTAACTTTACGGGGTACCGGTAGATGGCTACGGCCAGAGTCCGGTTGGGTTTGAGGTGTGTGTCTTCGTGCAAGAAAGCACCTCAGTAAATAAACGGGGATCCCGATAGGAATTTCAAATAATCATATGATCTTCACGGGGATCAGAGTAGATGGCGCGAAAATTTGTATCTAACTTCATAAGAATGACTCTAGATGGCGCTGACGTCGTTGAATATAAAATGCACGAAACTGTTTCTTAGAGTTTAGTTCACTTGAATCGGAGAATTTGCATTTGAAAAGGAACCAGGTACCTTAGGTAAATCTTGATCTAAGAAAGATTCTATTCCTGAGATTAGACTTTATTAATATTTATTTAAATTGATTTATATACTATTTGGTTATAAATCAATTTAAATAAATATGATCAGATTCTATATGGCATGAACACAGAAGACTCTTCTTCTTCTGTCCTCGCCTTATTCCCGCGATGCGGGGTCGACGGACCTAACTTTCTCCCTCTAACCCTATCATTCGTTTTTGCGACCGGAGGAAATAGGACAGGCCGGCCAGTCGCACGGTCTGACGCCTGTTGAAAAGAGGAACGAAGGGACAGACATACAAAGAACTGAAGGACTGCCTGCACCAGCTCGGGCAGCTAGTGGTCGCCATCCACGTTCCCACAAGACGTGGGCCCCTGAGCGAGAATACAGAAAATGACTAAAAAAATATATTTTAAAAATTATTATGACAATTAGAGGATGAAAAATAAAATTTCTGTTTTCTTATTAATACAAACAGAGCCAGGGTCCTACTTAATTATTTTTTTCAAACAATTTTATTACAATTTCTAAAATTTAACATTCCTAGTAGATAAAAATATTTTCGACCATCTCACAAATTAAATATCTGATTTTAGGCATTTTATAAAATCCTATTAGTTTTTTTTTAATACTTGTAATTGCAAACTAATCACTTTGCAAGAGCGAATTAAAATCTTTAACCTATAGACAAGTCTAGTTGATAAATATTTTATTTGTAATTTCCATACAATCATTTGGATAGGCAAGCCATTTCCAGATTAACTAGATATTTCTCTACTCTCAACGGACGCCCGTCTCTCTCTATTTACTTTATTTTGCTTAATTTAATGGTTACTTAATGACTGCTATAGGCAGGCACCCGTTAATCTAGTCGATTAATGAATTCGCACCACTTGCAATAAGTACGTTTCAATTATTTATAAATGAATACAACTTTGGGGATTCTTTATTTTATTATTTAATAGAACATAGAATGGTCTAAAATTTAAAGGTTAATTATTATTTATTTAGAATTAGAAAAAATGTTTATTTTATATTAGAAACGAATTCATAAGCAATAAAAATTGTTAAAATATGTTAAATAATATGAAGTAAAAAATAAATTTTTTAGTTAATAATGAAAAAATAATAAGTACCCATTTGAAATAAATATTTTTCAAATTAGGAGACGTAAGAGATGATTAGGAAAATCCAGAAACTTTTTTTTGAAAGTTTACTCTTATTTTTTGATATTTGTATGTTGGAAGGCAAGATTTCAATTAAAATAAAAAGTAAAAATTATTGGAAAAGTTATTGATAGACAATAAAGTTTTTTCCTAGCAGTTTTGCAATTACAACAATAAATATTGTCTATGAGTCGAAAAAATTTATCAACTAGGATATAATTATTAATGAAAAATTGATAAGTTCCTGATGAAGGTATGTGGAAAAAGAATTAGTGGAAGAAGAATCTTTTAAAGCCCAAATGTTTTTATTTACGCCTTGAGTAGGTTTTGGAAACATCACCCATCCAGAAAAATATAAATTTTTACCAGTTTTAACACCATTTTTTGTGTTAAAAGTTTAACTTTATTCATTTTGGAAGAGGAATTATCTGTCAAATCATCAGAACCTCCCCTTGGAAAAAATTTTTTAGCCAAAGTCCTGAATTGTGTGATAAATAAAAAATTTGTAATTGAAGGGCTTAGTGGAAGAGCCACCATTTTGTCATTTTTGAAATATACATACCATTTTATTCTTTATATATCCCTCTTTAATATCACACAAAGAAGTTCCTTGATTTTAAGATAATTGGCTGCAGATAATAAGTGCAAGTTCTTTACTTGGCCAGCTAGTCAAGATTTGAAAAGTAAAGATAGTCATAAGCCACAGCAGAATAGCGTCGAAATATGGAGTGAATGAAAATTTCTTTCTTGTCAAAGGACTTCTATGAATAAGGAAGGAGAAAATGAAGATTCTTAGCACCCAACAAGCACCAGTTCCAGCTCTGACTATCTTTCACTCAATCCAGTTACTTTGTAAAATACACGCATTTTATGAAAATGCATTAACAAAGACGTTAGATTTGATAACCATAGAATAATTAATTAATAGAACTATTAATATTAACAATAACACTTAGAATATCATTTGAAAGCAATTAGAAGTTAAATATCTATTGGTGTGGAGGAATTTTTTTAAGTCTACTTAAATCCAACGTATGTATTCTTTCTCAAATAGTGTGTTTTCTTTAAATAAGTTTATTCAGTCTAAAATATTGTAAATTACTAGGAGACGAAAGAGAAAATATCAATTTTAATATTATGGACCTATTTATACTCTAATATTGTCTTTTTTTTGATAAATAAAACTCTATTCACCCTCAAATTTTGACGTGACAATGTCTTACAATGCAGGTAGAGGAGCAGAATAGGCAGGCATGCACGAAAAAGTTGGATAAAAGCGTATGAAAAATTGCTAGTTATCGACTCGAATAACTCGAATGTCTTTATTCGAAATATAGGATTAGAAAGCATGGTCCTTCAGCTAAAGATTTCATCATTTATTTTTTTCCTATTATTTCATTTTAGCGCGTGAGAGCGCGCGGCGGGAAATTCTTATTTGAAGGTTTAAACTCTTGTAGATTCCGAATGGCTTATCAGATCGGACTAAATTTGATCTCAATTTGCGCAGAAAAAAAAATATAATTGACTATATAAAAAAAATCGCAATTAATAAACTCTAGAACCAATTTTTTTTTTTTTTTTTTTTTTCAAAAAACCTAATTTTTTAAGCTAAAAAAATTGCTATTTTACGGTGAAGAAAGTTTTAAGCCTCATTTTCGTTTTCTTCTTCATTATAAATGCTTTTAAAACATAAACTAGGGCGAATTAATGTTCCATTCTCTACTCTATGCTTTATAAGACATACAAGTGTTCATTTTTATAAAGACAGTTATTATAAATTAAGTGGCTGATTTACAGATTTGTGTCAAACTTTAAATTGTCAATATCTCGAAACTAATGTTTTGTGGCTTATGACTATCTTCCACTAAGCCCTTCAATTAATGTTTTTTTTTTCAATGCAATAAAAATTTGGAAAATTTGTTATGGTGTTTGAAAGTAACATTTTTTCTCTATGGTATTTTTTATTTTCTTTGCAGTATGCAGTATTTTTGATGTTCTCAAGTTTTAAATAAGATAATTTTGGTCCTAACAACACATTAGATTGATGCAATTTTTTAAGTGCTATAACCATCACCAAAAACTTGTTTGTGGCAGAGCATCTTTAGATCTAGCCGAAATCTCGCTAACAGCTTTGGAGGATTTCGACATTCCTTATACGTAAATTGCCGCAAATTTTTATTATCTTCTATTTTAATGGATAAAAGAAAATTAAACTCCAGTTTGTATTGGTAAAATTGAACTTTCAGTTTTAAAACATTTTATTTTAATAGCAAATTAAAATAAGAGAAAGTAAAAAAAGGCAATGATTTGTTCCGTACCTAATGTTATTCTAATATTATATTTACGGATCCATTATTATTGTATAGTCTATACTAGATGGCTTATTTTAGTGTAGCTATTTACTGTGTAAACATAATGTTTCAGTGATCTAGGAGAGAGAGGAGGCCCCCTGAGCATTTCCGTGATCACAGAACAAATATCAAATTCTTCAAACACTAGACTATATTCAAAGTTAATTGAAAAGTAAACGACTAGCCGAATAGAAATATATTTGGTTTCCAAATGATTTAAATAAATATTCCTCGGACTGCCTGGGATCTGAACCCGCACCGCTTTGCTTTAAATTTATCAATATTGACATATCGTGAATCTAGTGGAAGACCGGTCTAGCTCAAAAAACGCAATTTTTCAGGAGGACCGTTTAAAGTTTCTGCTTTTCCTTTCCGTTCATAACCGTTGCCTGCATTATCCGATTGCTGAAATTTTTCACAAATCATCACAATCATAGAACTAACTCTTCTATAAATTTCCAAAGGTTTTTCCACTCCCCAATACAATTTTTTTTTTTTTCAGTAATTTATGGGCAAAACTCCAAGATGATCCTTTCTTGCACGGAAATATTTCAGGTTTTTTATGGAGATGATTACCCAAACTCAATCTAGAGGTGATCCACTTGTTTAAGAAACGGACTCGCACAAAGATAGTAGAGGCATTGAAGATAGTATGTGCAAAAAACTCAAAATTGCATATTTTGAGGTATTGAACTGAATCGACGATATGCCAACATCTTTAACCTCTAGGCCATGGAGGGGGGGGGAGGCAAAACCTGAATGTCTACAAAAAAATTCCCATGAAGAGATCCCCGAAGGTGTTTGGAAAATGGTTTTTTTTTCGAAAAATTGAAAGGCCTTGAAAAGTGTAATTAAAAATCTTTCTATAATTTAAATTATTATCTTTCTCAAATATAATGAAAATTAACTTTTAAGGGGATAGGGGAGAGGCCGGGGGGGAACCTTAATTGGGCCGGGGGGGGGGGGGGGGGGATTTTTTTTAATAACTTACCTTTTAACTTAAAAAAAGAAGGAAAAAAAAAACTAAAAAAAAAAAATAGTAAAAAATAAATAAAAATTTTTACTTTTTTAAAACAGCTGTATTTTGGTTGGTCCCGATAAACACGCATGTGCAACGATAAAAATTAAACTTTTGAGGGCAGGGGGGGAGATTAATATACAGCCCCAGGTAGGGCAAGGCTCTCGACGGCCCTGAATAAACTCTAATGGATTATACAGCCCAAAAGGAAAATTTAAATTTAAAAAAACACCTGAATATTAGAATACAGTAGGCCTATATATAAGAATTATATACTATAATATAGCCTAGTGCTTTATTATGATTTTTTTCAAATTGGGATTTCAATGGATCATCAGAAGATTTTAAAAAAAATGGTAATCTAAGACTTAATAAATTGCATTAAATTAAATAGATCAGAGCTTCTTAAATATTTTTCCTTCATGACATTAAAACAAGTTGTTAAATTGTATTTATTATAGTTACCAAAATTATCTCGCGGCCCCAAGATTTCACTAAACGACCTTATTTGGGATCACGACCCATAGTTTACGAAGCCTTGAAATAGGCTAATATTAACTTCCGTTGTTTGATTATGTTAAAAACAAGTCCATAACTGACATCTTATTGATACTTGCATATGATTAATTCTATCTTACTCTAAAAATTTCAAAAAAAAATTTTAACAGGAAAAAATTAAAATTAAAGAAAAAACAAGTAGTTTTACAAAAAATAAAAATATTAATACAGAAGTCGACTGCCAATAAAAAACTAATTCCATGATGATTTTGATGAAAAAATCATAAAAGTTAGGAAAATGTTTCTTGCACCATCTTCCAAGTCTACGAAGTTTTTCTTTTATAAAATGATTAAGAAAATAATTCCATCATTATTATTATAAATTTTTTCAAGTAATTCATTCTTTAATTAATCTCTTATTATATTCAATAGATAGTTGTAGGTGTTTAAGCCATTCTGACTCTAAAAAAAAAATTGAATTGTTTTCAGTAGATGAATAAAAAATCTGCTGTGATGGTCGCACAGCCCACTACTTCCTCTTATCTTCGGTAATCGAAAGTTGTGTTCTGTGCTTGTCACATCAGATTTTCTGTGTCGACATATATTTAGTTTTACACCGATATACATATATTAGAATTCAAGATGTAAAATTTTATAAACATGAGAAGCCCACGGGGCGTGGTGTTGAGGTTAGCGTGCTAACCTCATATACCAAACGTCGCGGGTTCGGACCCCAGGCAGTCCGATGATTTTATTTAAGCCATCTGGATATTAGATGGCTTAAATAAAAATGCCTAGACCCTAATATATATAAATTCATAAATAACGATTTTCGTAAATGTCTTATATGGCCTGACCTGCCGAAAAGACAGTGTGAATGTGTGTGTGAGTGTGAGTGTGAATGAGAAAAAAAAAATAAACATGAGAAAATATTTATATTCTGTTTCCATGGCAACCATTTCTCTTATCTTTTTCTATGAAGTACAAGAGTAAAGTGTGCTTCAAACAATTTTGAGGGCAAAATGAGAATATACATTTTAAAGAGCATCTAAAAAATAATTGCTTTTTTTTTAATAAAAATGGTTCGAGTGAATTTTGAGAAAATCGAAAAAACTGAAAAAGTACATCAGTAAAGTACTAGTACTTTTTGGCCGATTTTGTGAAAATTTTCACGCTCCAGGGGGTTACTTGACTTAAATAATAAAATTTCAACTTCCTAGCTCAATTCCTTCATGTTTAAAATTGAACACACACACACACACACCATGTTGCGAAAAACACTTTCGGACTCGGTAGGCCTACTCTAGGATGTCTATCCTAAGTTTTCGACCTCGAGGACCCTGTGCTAACTTTGGGGGGGGGGGGGGGGGGTAGTTCAAAAACCTCAAAGTTTTAGGACTTCTTTCAGTTTTTATTTTGTTTTATATCTCGTAAACTAAGCATACTTAGTGAACAATAGTACAATACAAAGTTATAGAACATTACATTTTCTAAAATTTGGTTGATAACACGATTTTGTATACCCAATATTAACAGAGGTATGTTGAGTCCACAAATTCGTTTTATTAACCGAATTTTAGCAAATTTTATGCTCTACAACTTTGTATTGGTGCACAAAATAATTTTTTTTCATCTTTTCGGTATCTTAAGTCATACAGACTTTAAGCTATTCTTACTATGTTATTACGATATACCTATAGTCCAGGGGATATTTATTTATACCATTTGGTATCCAGATGATTTAATGAAATATTGCATAGACACGATTGCAATAATTTCTTTATATATTTATACACAGTAGATATAGAGAAATTATAATTAGAATATTTATTAATATTAATAGTAAAATTTAGAAGGATTGAAGTAGAAAATAAAATAATCCTCATTAATAAATAAAAAAAAAATTTTAGAGCAGCTCTAGTTTTATGATCTAAGATATAGATCTATAGGTAAAGAGTTTTGGCAATTTTTTTTTTATTCCGCTAGTTTTCCAATTTTTCACTAACAGCTAATAGTCTATATCGCACAAATTAGGGATAGATCAAACCCCACAAGGGATCTGAACTTGACTAGATATTGAAATCAAATTGCATTAGGAAAAAAAATAAATTTAATTAATAGCAATGCAAAAGAATAAATTTAAAAGAAAAGCTAAAAAAGGGATGGTGGGGGAGGAGATACAAATATTTGTTTCACCTATTATAAATTCCTGACTAAGTTACTCATATTATAAATATTTTTATTAGATTATTTCTTAAAAAAATACTAAAATTAAGATCCAAGTATAGCCAATATTATTAATAAAAAAGCATTTAAATAAAAAGAAATTGTAGTCTGGTGGCATTTCCAGTGAAAAATAAGTTTTTAATTGATAAAGTTCAACAAATAATTATTAAATCTATATACGTAGAACATATTTTAGATAATTCTGATGGTAATAAGAAATATTCAGATCTTCATTTAGAGGAAAAAGAAGGGGACATGTCCTTGAGACCGCGGCCAGCGCTTCCTACGGAGCGCTGGTCCAGGTCGCAGCCTCCGCGCTGCACTGCCCCTGAATGCCGGTGCACTTCCCGTCGGCCCTGCAGGGCTTAGATTATCTGCCAATATATGGACAAATTTATAAACCAATTTTTCCAAATATTAAGGAACAATAGTTTTCAAATTTTATCTGTAGTTTTCTAATTTTATATATTTAAAATAAATTCCTTTGAGGCTATTTATTAAATATGAACTGTAGATCCTATAAAGTTCAGCTATTCCTAAAAAAAAATTAAAATTAGATGTTTATTTATTATTTGGTAATAAAATAAATTTTACCTTTCCAAATATTGAATAATTATAGGCCTAATAATTAAACAAACCTCAATATGTATGTTCTTAAATCTTCTAATCTTTTTTTTCTCTTTTGGATTGGGTCGACATATGACTCGATTTTTTCAGATTAGAATTCGAAAGAATCGAATTTAAAAAATATGGTGTGACTAGCGCACACCCTTCGGTAAGAGAAAGTTGTGCGCTCTGCGCCAGTCACACCAGAATTTTTGTTTCGAAATATATTTAGTAGTTTCCTCTAGCTTAGTTCCAAACTTGCATTTTAAATGTTGACTGCTTGAAATAAATTAAGGTTATTTTTCAAAATTTTAATCTCATATTTTGATATTTTATATACATTAGAGAATCCTAAATAAATACAAAATTTCATAATTGGAAAAAAAATTTTTTAAATGTGTAACAAGTTCCAAAGGGGACCCCCTTTTGAATCGAAATTAATATGCAAATCTCCATAGGGATTTAACATTGGTTCTATGGAAGGAAGAGCAGGAAAATGAATTTAAAAAATCTTAAATACATCAGAATTACAAGAGTAAAGTGTACTTCCAAACCTTTTTAGAGCAAAATGAGAATAAACATTTTACCAAGCATGTAAAAAATAACTGATTTTTGAATTTAAACAATTTTGGTGGAGCGAAATTGGAGAAAATAAAAAAAAGTACATTAGTAAAGTACTAGTACTTTTTGCCCGATTTTGTCCAAAAGCTTATTTTGAGTGTCCGGGAGGGTAGCTAACTTAAATATAAAATTTCATTCCGGTAGCTCAATTCATTCATGCTAAAAATCGTTTCACACACACACAGACCAATTTGCGGGACCCACTTTTTTGAACTCAGGGGACCTCAAAACATGTATTTCCATCAAAATCTCGACATCGAATTTTTGACATAATTGCAATACTTTCTCTATATATTTCATATAAGTTTATATGGTAAAAGGAAGTAAAAAATAAGAAAGATTTGAATTCTTAAATGCCGAATATTTTCTGGATCACATCTCTAATTGATAAGAACTCATTAAATTAGATTATTAATTAAAATATCTAGTAGACAAGTAGTTAGGCCGGAGTTAAAAAAATACTTAATGGTTAAATTAATTTTATGATTTTTGGCATCTACATATAAATTAGTGATATTATTTTCTTAAGATATATACGATCTGGGTGTTAAATCAAAAATATGGAAGAGGGGGGTGATTTTGTAAAGTTTATAATAAACATATAACATATGTTATAAAAAGTTTATAACAAACCATCCCAGACAATGGCGTGGTCAGAATTTTTTAGCCTACCTGGAGAGTTCTTTTTTTTTTTGAAATTCAGCTGCAAATTTTTTTTTTATTAATCTGTTGATAATAAATAGGTTAACATTAAAAAAAAATACTGAAAATACTTTATGTTAAAAAAAAAATTTAAATAAATTTTTGGTAAATGAAAATATTTTTAGTTTATTTTTTTGATAAGATAGGAAAGTATTTTATTGTATAGATTTGATAAGTGAAAAATTTTATTTTTGAGAGAGTCAATTAAATTAAATACCGGTATGGAAAGTATTAGTTAATAGTGGAATACATGTATTAAAAATTCTATAGTAGCCTATTAACTCTTATAAAATGTAAAATAGTTAATAAATAAAATAATTAAAATAATGCATTATCAGAAGGGTTATACAAACATTAAAAATTCAGAGCATGATTTTGGATGAAGATGAATGTTAATATATGGGAATATAGTTTGTCTGTCAATAGTTGGGATTTAGTGGTGCTCTATCCTATAGGATTAAAACAATTATAGATTATGTCAGGTCCTAAAGGCTTTTAGAGTTAGGCGAAATTTAATTTAGTTCTTAAACTTTGAGATTAGTAAAGGAAAAATAACCATCATCAAACATGGTTCTATGTACTTTTATGGAAAGGAATGTTATTTTAAGATGTTCTTTCATAATGTTATTTTACTATGTTCTTTTATTATGTTATTTTACTATGTTCTTTCATAATGTTATTTTACTAGTTTTTTTTTAATTTTTTAGTTTTACCCAATGGCCTTAGGCTGGAAGGGGTAAATAAATTTAAAAAAATTGTCGTGGCCAACTTTCTCCTTGGTAATCGAAAGTTGGTCTGTTGTCAGATTTGTGTCTGTATTTAGTTCCCGGAGTAGGGAATATTTGAATTGATGTAAAATTTAAGTATGGGAAAATATTTATATTTTGTTACATGCAACCATTTCTTATCTTTTCTATGGAGTGCAAGAGTAAAGTGGTCTTCAAACAATTTTGAGGGCAAAACGAGAATATACATTTGAAAGAGCATCTAAAAAATAATTGATTTTTGAATTTTAATCAAAATCGTTAGAGCGAATTTTGAGAAAATCGAAAAAAACTGAAAAAGTACATCAGTAAAGTACTAGTACTCTTTGGCCGATTTTGATTAAAAGCTTATTTTTCCGGTCCCGGGGGTGTTTAACTTATATATAAAATTTCAGCCTCATAGCTCAATTCCTTCATGCTTAAAAGTGAACACAACACACCCACCCACCCACCCACCCACCCACCCACAGACAGACCATGTCGCGAAAACCACTTTTTGGATTCAGGGGACCTCAAAACGTGAAGATCCATCAAAATCTCGACATCGAATTTTTGACATGAAACAATATTTTCTCTATATATATATTATATATACATAGGAGAGAAAGTAAAAAAATAATAATAATATACAAGGTCTTTGGAGAAAGGAAGAAATTCCGAAAAGATGGAAAATTATTTTTAAAAAAGGAAACGACGACAGAGGTAAATAAATAGAACGGGCCGAAAAAATGTCTTTTATTTGAACTTATCAATTTGAATTTTTCCTTTGTTTTTCAATAATTTTTTTTTTTTTACTTTTGGAGATTCTATTCTACAATAATTTGTATTACAGCCTTTTAGAGACGCTATTAAATTATTTAGTAAAGGTCTCACTAATTTAAGGTTAGGAAATATTATTATTTTATGGAATTTTTTTAAATTATAAATTTAATTCAAGGATTTATTTTGCCTTAGAAAAAAGTTCCAATCCAATAATTTTAATTAAAAATATTTTACAGTTTAAACATTCCCTATTTTTCTATAGATGTGAAAAACATTTAAGAGATAATTTTGCCAATTGTGGAATCCCTCCCTTTTTGTCCCCTCCACTGGCTTCGGTCTTCTTCTAATAGAGAATAAAAAGGTGAAAAACCGCCCCAGATTTTGGGGGGTTTGGAGAAGGAGGGGGGGTAGGCTAAGTCCATAGATCATTAAAAAAAAAATTTATTTTGGCACATGGAGTTAAATTTTTTTTAAAAATGAGGAACAAAAGACTAGTTTTCACTAGGTATTTAATTATTTTTTGTGATTTAACCTAAGTACCCTTATTTAAGTTTAGATGGTCTGTATTTCTTTGCTTACATTAATTTCAAGTCCTTCAGAAAGATTATTTGTTAACTGGTAGAATGTTTCTCTCGCTAGATACCTGAAAAAAATATAAAAATTTAATTAATTAATGTGTATGTATAACATTATAAACTAAGTAATAATGGTATTGAAATTTGAAAATTTTTGGCTAATAATTGATTTTCAAGAGCTTTTGGTTTGTTGAAAAGTCAAAGAAATGAAAAGAACAAATCCCAAATGAATATATTAATATTATTAAAGATGTTTACTAGCTATTCTCAAAGAACACCTTTTAGATATTTTCTTTTTTTTAACTCTTCGATATCTAAACGATAACTTTTGTAAAGTGAAGGGTATGTATGTATGGATGTATGGAGACATCCAAGAAAAAGTGCTCTGAATGCTTTTACTAATCAGCTGGTAACGTTTCTGCGCATATTTTTTGTACCATCTTCAGTCCATTAATTGGTGTATATCTTGCGCAGTGTTGGTCCAGTAATATAGCATATAGGTTACATTGTTTCTTTTGTTTATTGCTAGACCAACTTTGAGCAAGATATACACCAATTAATGGACTGAAGATGGTACACAATAAATGCACTGAAACGTTTCCAGCTGATTGGTAAAAGCATTTAAAAGCATTTCTTCTTGGCTGCCTCCATACATCCTTCACTAAATATCTACACTATCTCGATAACTTGTGTATTATATGGAGAGTTTCTAAAAGGAATTTAGAACTGAAAATTCATATAAATTTCTTCAGAGAACATACAAAGGTGATTGTGTCAATTTGTAGAGAAACACACCAATTTTTGACTCGCATAGTTCGTTAGTGCCGAATCGCACTGTCACGAGCACTAGAGGCAGTTGCGTTAAAGATGTCTGCCTTCTCTGGACCCGAGCGTGGTAGCTATGTGTTTTGGTTCGAAGAAAGCCATATGAATTTTATTCAAAGAAGCTACAGAGCTGGTTTTAGTGTTGTTTAAAGGGAAACATCAAGTTTTTTTTTTTACCTCAAACTGAAAATATTCTATGAGTCTTCAGATGGTTATGGCTTCCGTTGGTTATCCTGTAAAAACAATTTCTTCCTTAGTTTGAAGTAAAAAAAAAACTTAATGTTTCCATTTAAACAACACTAAAATCAGCTGTTTTAAAAAATTTATGACTTTGATTCTTCAACCCAAAACACGCTCTGGTCCAGTGAAGGCAGACATCTTTAACGCAACTGCCGCTAGTGCTCGTGACAGTGCGATTCGGCACTAACGAACTATGCGAGTCAAAAATTGGTGTGTTTCTCTACAAATTGACTCTACGATCAACTCTGGATAAATTTAAATGAATTTTCCAATTTGTAAAGTTCTTTTTGAAACACCCTGTATTATTAATGGTACACTGATCGAGCCACATTTACAAATATTCTATGTTACAGAAAAATCTTTTGACAACAATCTAAACAATTATAAAAATTTAACAAAATTTCTAAAACAAATTTTCTTTTTTTTTGCCTGTTGGCCATAGGCTATCCCGCCAATTTTTAACTTTGAACAAATTACATGATACAAAATAAACAGAATGCAAAAACATTAATACACATAATACTGATATAAATAAATACAAATCGAAATTGTCGAAATTGGGTTTTTCTTCTAAGAAAAAGTGAAAGTTTAAAATTGGGAATCTACTAATGTGTGTAGGCCTATATGATCACGATTTTAAGTCTTATTCTAAGAATTCGTGTAAGTAGTCGTATTATACAATATTATTCTAAACAATATATTATTATAAATAAAACAAGTAAATAAATATAAAACAAATAAATAAATATTATATACGATTTGTTTATAGAATTTGGCACAAAAAAAGAGCAGTCCAAAATCTATTAATTTACTTCTCTATACTTAACAAGATGGTTTTTAATAAGAAGCATCATGTCTACGATACTATCAAATTATATGTGGTCCCATTTAAAAAAAAAAAAAAAAATTAAGTTGTCTCAGGTCTATATCTACAGGATTTAATCAATTTTAATATATTTATAAATTTTAGTAAGTTTTGTTGCACCGAACAGAAAAAACCAAACTGAAGATTTTGGAACATGAACAAAAAAAACGATATTTATAAAATTATTTAGTTTTACTTTCTCTTTCCTTATATGTAATATAGCCTATACATAGAGAGAAAGTATTGGTTTCATGTTAAAAATTCGATGTCGAGATTTTGATGGATATACACGTTTTGAGGTCTCTTAAATCCAAAAAAGTAGTTTTCGCAACATGGTCTGTCTGTCTCTGTGTGTGTGTGTGTGTCTATGAATAAAATAGCTTAAGAAAGAAAAGAGCTATGAGATTGAAATTTTATATTTAAGTTAGCTTTTAAACCAAATCAACCAAAAAGTACTAGTACTTTGCTGATGTACTTTTTCACTTGTTTTGGTCAAAATTCCCTCCAATTTTGATTAAAATTCAAAAATCAATTAATTTTTAGATACTCTTTAAAATGCATATTTTTATTCTGCCCTTGATATCTTTTGAAGCAGACTTTACTCTTTTACTTCATAGAAAAGATAGGAGAAATGATTGCCATGGTAAATATAAATATTTACCCATATTTATAAATTTTATATCTTGAATTCTAATATAACGGCGGAAACTAAATATATGTCGACACAAAAAAATCTGGTGTACAAGCACAGAACAGAACTTTCGATTACCGAAGGTAAAAGTTGTGTGCTGTGCGATCGTTCACACCAGATTTTTTTTATTCCATTCCTGATTCTATTTGAAACTTTATTTTTTTGAAAAACTAGTCGAAATAGTATTCTTTAAAGGTGAAAATCAGTCAAGTTGTACAAAATAAAAGACATCTAGCTTCCGCAGTCGCATCTTACATATAATATCCACAAAATAAAAAGTAAATGGAAAATTCAAAATCTTTTATTTTTGCCCTAACTGACTGATTTTTTCGAATTTATAGTTGAAAAGAAATTTTTTTTTTTTTTTATTATTAAATATTGAAAAAAAAAATTACCTTACTTTCAAATGAACTTCGATTAGTAATTATATTAAATAAAAAATGTTTACTATTTGTTTTACTACATTATAATGATGTATATGAATTGGTCAGAATTCAAATATATTCATGAAATAGTTAATTTCTAAATTTAAAATGTTTGTTTGCAATTTGATTGTATTGACCCCTGGAGATTTTCTTCTATGAATAGTGTATTTGTTGATCCATGCATTCTAGTGTTGTCCATTTGTAGTGTGGCTTATAACCTATGTGTCAGAGGGTCAAAGGGCAATACGACACAATGGACGATAAACAGGTTGACCACTTGCCTGCCTAGAAGGGTTCATAGGAATGCCACAGCTATTAGGATATTAAGTTTTACAAGACTATAAAGAAAGGGGAAACTCACAAAGAAGTTGTTTTTAATAAATTCGGACTTCCTAATGAATTATTTATTATGAAAATACTTAAGAAATAGAACATCGAAGGGCAAAGAGTTTCAAGGAACAATTTCGTTTAAAAAATGTATCAATACAGAAATTTATTTCTATTGAATTGATTACAAATCAATTGAAATAAATATGGATGGGGTCTAAATGTCCTCATTTCAGCCAAATTTAAGTCCGAAATTGAGGCTCCTATAGTAGGTCTTATTTCGGACTTGGGGGTTCAAAATAAGTCTATTGCATGTTAAATTAAGTCCGATTTTGAATCTCAAAATGGTACAAATTTCCATTTTTAACAGTTCGTGGATCAAAGTCGGAGATGGGAATAAAAATTAGGGCCTATTATTAAATTTTGGAATTTAGTCTTTCATAGTTGTTATCATTAGTAAATGAATTTGATTTTCGCTTTAACTGTGGTTTATTTGTAAAAATTACAACGTTTGGGCCACACCTTCTTCTGGTACAATTCAACTAAGAATATAAAGATTGTTATATCTGTGACAATCTCAATTGAATTCTCAATTCAACCCCAAATTTTCTCAAAATGTAAAAAATAAATAGAAACTTTGATCGACTGTACCTCGGTTAATTGAGTCTACACTTTCGTTTTATCGACAAAATTTTAGCAAATTTAATGCTCTACAACTTTATATGGTTCACAATGGTTTACAAGATATAGGGATAAGCGAAAAACTGAAAAAGGTTAAAAGATTTGGAGGCTTATTGCACCCCCCACCCCCAAGTTAGCACAGGGACCTCAAGGTCGAAAATTTATAATAGACATCCTAGAGAGAGTACCCCCAAATAACATGTAAAAATCTCTATAAGAAAATGGTAGCTGAGCACATTATTAATTAATAAGTAAATATTTATTCTCCTTATGTGGTGTTGCTGAAGTTGGTTTATTTGAGAAAGAAAACGCTATATTTTCAGCAATCTTTATTAGTTTTATTAGTTTACAAGGTAATATTTGGAAATATTGTTTAACAAAGGTTTTAGAAAGGTTTTAGCGTAAAAAAACAAAAGATATCTAATCTTATTTAAAAGTTTAGGGGGGCGTGGGGGGTTGGCGGTTTAAATAAATTGAAAATCCAAGTGAAAAACTATATTTCCTTAAATGGGGGGTTATGGTTTGAATTTCGAAAAACCCTGAATCCTATCTTTAGTTATTCATCTTAGCAAGATTTTAGACCAAAAAACAAATTGTTATTTAATCTCATTTAAAAGTTATTAAATAAATTGAAAAATCCTCTAAATAAATGCATTTTTCTCAAAATAGAAGTTTTGGATCCGTAGGGGCCGAATTTCGAAAAACCCCGAAAATCGTTTCGAGATATTTATTTAAGCCTATTGTTTTACAAAAAAAAATCAATCATTTGAATCAAAAATTATTTACAAAATTGTAAAATGAATATTTTTACCCCGAAATGGCGATTTGGGCGCATTCAAATTGAAATTTTGAAAAATCTATTCTTAAATCATGTCTACAATAATAAACGTAATCAGCCTGCCAAATTACAGCTTTCTAGCTTTTATAGTATAGGTTTTTCAAACGACCTATAAATTTTATATATTACTGAATATTATTAAAAATCTGTAGTGATTGGTCGCACAGCACACAACTTTCTCTTCATTTCGGTATTGTAAGTTGTGGTGTTCTGTCCGCCGACCCCGCACCGCGGGAATAATAAAGACGAAGAAAGAAGAAGTTGTGGTTTTCTGTGCTTGCCACACCGGATTTTTTTAAAAGTCTTTTCGGCATCTTGGTATAGAAGGCGAGCACGCTACCAACTACATCAAGCCCGAGGGCAGTCGTCACGTTAAAATAAAATTTATAAACAGAAAAATATTTATATTTTGTTACCATGGCAATCATTTCTCCCATCTTTCCTATGCAATACAAGAGTAAAGTGTGTTTCAACAATTTGGAGGGCAAAATGAGAATATACATTTTATAGGAAATCTAAAAAAATAATGGATTTATTTTATTAAAAAAAAAAAAGAATAGTTCACAATCTAGATCTCTATTTCAATAGAATAGTTTGAATAATTGGAAAGAGAAAAATATCTTATTAACTATTAGTCATATAAATATCGTTATAAATATATTTGTTATTTCTATGGGATTAATAAATAGAAGAGGCTCGTGATGCTTATTCTACTTTTGGTATTAATAATATTTAAACAAGGAGGAAGTTTATTTATTTTATTATAATGAATTTGAAACCTGTTTATTTCCTTTGATTGAAATGTGAAGGAATGGTATAAATGAAATTTAATTATAACAAAAACTAAATTTGAGAAAGTTCGCATAAGCCTCTTTTAAATATTAATACTTTTTTTCAATTTCCAATCAGAGGAAATTTATTGAATATTTTAAATAAACAGGAAGGTTGTCTTGAAAAATTTTGTTATTTTAAAAACAGCTATTTTATCTAAACAAAATAGAAAGAGAGAAGGAAAATATCTTTTATATTTATTTAATTAAAAAAAAAATTCTTCTAAAATTAAAATTGTTAATGGGTGTAAAAATTTGTCATAAATTTGTACAATTAAACGAGATTGGAAGCTTTTATAAGATTTCGATCAGAAAAGAGTAGAGTGACATTTGTATTTGAATCTGTGATAAACCTAGGCTTTGAAAAAGAGGCATTATGGGAGAATGGCTCCAGGATGAATGGAATAAATGCATTGTTTATAAATGCATAGAGCACAATATATAAAATTTATCAATAGCAGGCTCAGATATTTTACCTGAATTTTGAGTTGCCTCCTCATCTACCCCCCAGGATAATGGATGGATATTAATTTTTTTTAATTTATTCAAACTATATTGTTTAAAATATTAAAAAATATATTTTATATAAAACAAAAATTTTATAATAAAAATATTCCCGGCTTGGATAGGGTAGCGTTTGTTCATTATAATACAGGATGTTTCAAAAGGGACTTTTACAACTTTGAAAATTCATATAAATTTATTCAAAGAACTTAGAGAGGTGAATGTAGTGTTAATTTGTAGAAAAACACATCAAGTTTTGACTCGGGTAGGCCAATAGTGCCAAATCACGAGTACTATCGGAATTTGAGCGTTAAAAATGGCATCCTTAACTGGACCGAAAGTGGTAGCTGTGTGTTTTGGTTTGAAGAATCAAAAAAGTCATATAAATTTATTCAAAGAAGCTAGAAAGCTGGATTTAGTGATGTTTAAAAAGAAACACATCAAGTTTTTTTTTTTACCCCAAACTGAAGATGTTAAATATGCTTCCGTTGATTATCCTGTATCGGAAGTCAATTTCTTCCCAAACTATGAAATGATAAATGGTGATCTTTAGCTGAAGAATCATTCTTATATATTACTATATTCAACATAACACTTGATGTGTATTCCTTTAAACAATACTAAAACCAACTCTCTAGCTTCTTTGAATAAATTTATATGACTTTCATTGGTCTAACCAAAACACACAGCTGGCACGCTCGGTCCCAGTGACTACAATCACCTCTGTAGGTTCTCTTTATAAAATAGAAATTTTCAAAGTTGTAAAGTTATTTTTGAAACACCCCATATTTGTACATTAAGCTTTACAATTTATGGAATGTAAATGAAGTGATTATGCAGACAAAAAAATATTTTTATCTTGAAACAGACTAAGATCTTAATTTATGGAGAACACAGAAAGTTACTTGGATGTGCTTTGTCTCCAGGTGTTATTAGACGTTTTAATAAAGAAATATAATTTGTATCTATATTATAAGGTCTAATAACACCTGGAGACAAAACAGGTCCAAGTAACTTCCTGTGTTCCTCAAAAAAAAATTCGTTTTTGACATACAAAATCTCAAAATATTTTCAAAAATATTTCTTATTTATATATATCGATTGTAAATAAATAAAGATAGTTTTTTTCACATTCACACTTTTTTCTCTTTCACACAGTCTTTTCGGCAACTTAGGCCATTTAAGACTTTTAACGATACTCGTATGTTTAATATATCTATTGGGGGTCCAGGCATTTTTATATAAGCCATTTGGTATCCAAATGCCTTAAATATAAATCATCGGAGTGCCTGGGGTTCGAACCCGCGACTTTTGGTATAGAAGGTTAGCCCGCTAACCCCTACACCAAGCCCCGAGGGCCAAAGAATAACATTTATTTTTGAACTAAAAACTTGCAAAAAATAAAACAAAGAAACATATTGGCACTGACGAGAGAAGTACTGTTCAACGATTAGAATGATAGACAGGAAGAGAGGATTTCATCCAAAAGTAGAGCCTCTATCGAAGTAAAATCTCAATCCAGAAGACGTTTCGGTTTTAATTAAATAAAGCCATCATCAGTTCTTAAGAAATTATTGGCAAAGGTGTACACCATTGAGATGTAGATAGAGTTGTTATATATAAACATATTCAAAATTATATAAAACAATATAATATTTGCACATAAGATGTAATATAAAACATAAAATGAAAAATGAAAGTATATTTTTTGGAGTCGAAAATACTCAATTTTTAAGAATCTAAATACAAAATAATAGAAACTTTTTTTGAAACCAAGTATCTAAATACAAGATACTGAATATAATGATTTTGTGTATCTTAATACTTGTATCTGGATACTGCATTACTCTGTCTGTCTGTATGCGGGTGTGTGTGACCAAAAAGAAAATGAGTTTGAAATTTTATAAAATTCATAAATTTATAAATTAGGCAACCTCTTGAAATTCAAAAACTAAGCTTTTGATTAAAATCGGTCAAAGAGTATTAGTACTTTGCTGATATACTTTTTCAATTTTTTTTTTTTTTTGTATTTTCTAACTAATGATTTTTATTAAAATGTATAAATAAATTATTCTTTGGAAGATTTGATTCTCATATTTCCCTTGAAATTGTTTAAAACAACTTTACTCTTGTGCCTAATAAGAAAACTAAGACATAATAAATCGGTAACTAAATATATATCTCGAAACAAAAACATCTGGTATGACAGCACATCGCACAACTTTTGACTACCTAAGATAAAAGAAACTTGAGTGCTGTGAGGTTACTCACACCAGATTTTTTTTTTTTTTGTGAAAAAAGATGGCTCCCTTGATATAAATGTCAATTTTTGTACGTTTTCCTTGGCGAGTCGAATAGGTAGAGGAAATGTGCCGATGCATCGAACGATGATCGACATAACCGTAGTTCATTGCAAGCCGGCAAGTCAATCACTTAGTGACGGCTTTCTAATGCACCAGGCTTTAAAAAAATAGAAGGAAGTGAATAAAAAAAAAAAAAAAAAATTCATAGTGAACGTTGGTCGGTAGGACAGACTGACAGGCCGTGACCTGATCCTGACAGACACCAAAATGCTATAGCAAAAGAGAGTGAATCCCATGATCTTTTATTTTTAAATTCACTCTCAACTTTACACTTAGGAATAATAATTTCTAAATCAACAAATGACACTTTACCAGAATCCAAGTCAAATAATTTAGTAGAGTGCGCTGTTTTACAAAAGACCATTTCAAAATGTCCGTTTATTATATCTCAAATGTTAAATCTATTTGAATTTAACGTTTGAGATGAATAAATTAAATTAATGTAGTGATTAAAATATTTAAGAATGACTTATATTAAATTTGAATGTTAACTATTAATGCATTCCTATTTATAATTCAACCTATAAATGGACTTATATGGAAAAATTAAAAATGTATAAATGAAATTATATAATTTCTCATGTTTATATGTGAAAATGTTAATTAGATAGATTTAGATTAGATTAGATAAGTCATTTAAAAAAATAACTATTTTTATTGTTAATTCAAGAAGATGTTAAAAAGAGCTACAGTTAATTTGGGGATTAATATCTCAGTTTTCTTTCAAGTGGTTGTGTTGCACAGTTTTTCCTTACATTTATGGAATAAAACATTAATATCCACTAAGTTTATTTGCCTATTAAGCGTTACGAAAACCTGCAGTTCCTGTTGAGCTAGAGAGAGGATGCGTAAAAGACAGTAAATTTATTCCATGAACAAGTAAAAGGTGAGCATCGTTGTGAATAGACTCAACACATTTATGTCTTGATAACAAGTTGATAAATCAAAAATTCAATAGTTGATCTATTTGAACAGATCTGACCTATTTCATATAGTGGATGCAAGGGCGGATACAAGGGGGAGGGGTAAAGGGGGTAATTACCCCCTCCCGAGATTTGAAAAAAAAAAACTTTTTTTTTTTTCGAAAAAAAAATGATTTTTAATGTAAAATTTTAAAAATGAATACTTAAAAATTTGTATATGTATTTATATTCTGTCAAACAAATACAGAATGTGCATTTAAATTACCGAAATTAAGAAAAAATTGTGTGCTGTGCGACCAGTCACACCAGATTACCCCCCCCCCCCCCCCCGAGAAACACCTCTGGATCCGCCACTGTGTGGATGAGAATTTTGTGCAACTCTATAGGGAAGGGGAGAAAAGTCGATTTTTCTAAAAATTAAATTTTATACCCTGGTATACTGGTACATAATATACAAAATTAATAGAGGGAAAACTTTTTTAAACAATATAAGAAAACACATATTGTATATGTCCTGGAGTTGTAATATGAGCACAATACATTTATTATGTATTAATGCATGCGTATGTTATTTATGCATTTAACTTATACAGGGAGGATGATAAAAGAAAAAATCTGGTGTGACTATATATCTATTTTTTGTCTTTTACTTTCTCTTACCAATATAGGGAGAAAGTATTGGATACATGTCAAAAATTCGATGTCGAGATTTTGGTGGATATACACGTTTTGAGGTTCCCTAAATCCAAAAAAGTGGTTTTCGCGACATGGTCTGACTGCATGTGTCCAGTTTTTTTTTTTTTCGAATTTCTCAAAACTCGCTCTAACGATTTTGATTAAAATTCAAAAATCAATTAGTTTTTAGATGTTCTTTAAAATGTATATTCTCATTTTATCATTGAAATCTTCTGAAGACCACTTTACTCATGTTCTTCATAGGAAAGATGGAGAAATGATTGCTATGGTAACAAAATACCCCATACTTATAATTTTTACATCTTGAAATTCGAATGTACCGTACTGTAGGAAACCAAATATATATCGACAGAAAAAATCTGGCTAGCATGACTACCTCCTATAACAAACGTCGCGGGTTCTGACTCCAGGCAGTCCGATGATTTTATTTAATCCATTAGATTATCAGATGGCTTAAATAGAAATGCCTGAACCCCCAATAGATATATTCATTACAACGGTTATCGTAAAAGTCTTAAATGGCCTAAGTTGCCGAAAAGACTGTGTGTATGTGTGTGTGAGTGTGAATGAGAAAACAGTGTGAATGTTTAAACAAAAAAAAAATCTGGCGTGATAATCAGCGCCCTGTGGTGCAGAGCACAACTTTTGATTACTGAAGGTAAGAGAAAGTTGTGTGCTGTGCAAGCAGTCACACCAGATTTTTATTAAACTTTGGAACCTCTTTTTAGTAATTTTGCGTATCTGGACAATAATTTAAGTTTATGATATTTTAATCTACCTATAAACGGTGCTTCTGTAGATTTCTATTTAATATTTCGTCATCATCTATGAGTCCTAAATAATTTAGCAAAAATGTCTATTTTGAATTGCTATTATTTGATTCTCTTGTCAAAGATGAAAAAAAAATTTCTTTTTCCTTGTTAATGAAATAAATATTATTAATAATATTAAAAGAAAACGTCATTGAATTTGCATGTTCATCATTTCTTAGATTGAAAACAAAAAAAAAATAAAATAAAATAAAAAGCAAATATCGATTATAATAAATTTAATTCGCATAACCTGGTGATAAAAAAAAAAGTTGGGCTCATGTAAGCGAGGCCATACATTGAGTAAAGTTTGCTGGCGCGTAACCTCATAGATTAATGATAGCATCGTGCATGCTGGTGCGCATTTTCAAACTGCAGTGCAGCGAGGTCGAGTGCGGGGGTGGCGCCCACCCTTTCGGGGAATGGGTTTTTGGGGGGTGGAAGGGCTCCTGTGCACCGGCCTTGTTCATTAGGACAGTGTGCGTGCAACGGGGTAGTTAGTCTGTGTGTGTGAGGGTGGGTGCATCCCTGAACGAAAACTCCCTCACACATACACACGCATACAGCGTCAATCAGCGCCCCGTGGTGCAGGTGCAGCTCCGGTATGCATACAACCGGCTGGCCAGGGGTTGAAAAAGGGAAAGGGAAGGTTTGGGGGTATTATTGCATTTGCCCATTAGTCCGCGTGCGCGTGTACAGTGTGCCTGTATGTGGATGTCTCTGTATGTGTGTGAGAGGTGGCTGCCCCCTGAAAAACCTGTCCGAAAATTCCATGACATAGGGTGAATATTTTTTTTTATAACTAAAAAAAATATTTTTTTTTTTTGTATTGAGCTAAAAAAATTTTCATTAAAACTAACATTTAGTACATATTATGTAAAATTGAGGAATTTTATATAATTATTGATTAAAAAAAAAAAAAAACTTATCAAACAAAATTTGGTCATTTTTAAATTTTTTTTTTTATATAAATTATAATTGTGATAAAAAAACTATCAAATCTTAAAATTTATTTTGAAATTTGGCGAATGAACAAAAAAACTATAAAAATCTTTAAAAGATATATTTTTTTTTCTTTAATTAATTTTTACTTTCTCGTACCCTATATATGAAATATATAGGAGAGAAAGTATTGCGATCATGTCAAAAATTCGATGTCGAGATTTTTTCAAATTCGTGGTATAAAGTTTTTTGTGATTATAAAGAATTATATTGATATTTCCTCTAATAGTTGAAAAATATTTCTCAGCTCAGAGATCCACATCTTGTGGGTACGTAGATGCAAGGGCGGATACAGGGGGAAAGGGGGAGGTAAAGGGGGGTAATTACCCCCTGAGATTTGAAAAAAATACTTTTTTTCGAAAAAAATGTATTTTTAATGTAAAATTTTAAAAATTAATATTTAAAAATTTGATTTATATTTATATTCTGGCAAACAAGTACATAATGCGCCTTTAAATTACCGAAATTAAGAAAAAAATGTGTGCTGTGCGACCAGTCACTCCAGATTACCCCCCCCCTCCCCGAGAACCACCTCTGGATCCGCCACTGCGTAGATGGCGACTACGAGCTTAGCTAGCTGGGATTGGCAGTATTTCTGCTCTTTGCATGTCAGTCTCTTTCCTTTTCAACAGGCGTCAGACCGTGCCGACGGGTCGGCCTGTTCTATTCCTTCCTGGTCTCAAAAACTCATGAATCGCCGACCCCGCACCGAGGGATAAGGCGAAGAAAGAAGAAGTCGAAGAAAAGATATCAAAAAATAAAACAGAGTCTTACAAGGAGAGTACACGGTTGACTCGTCACCGATTTTGATCTCCTTTTATATGGTGAATCTATACTGAAAAATATTTGTATCCTGATCGAACTTTTCGTCCAATGGGCCCTGTAACAATTTTTTTTCTCATCTGAAATTTTAAAATCTGAAAAGGATTGTTATAAGGCTCAAAGAAAAGCATATCAACAACTAAAGCCAATAGCGTAACGGGTAGAGGAGGGGGTTAGTAATCCAGGGATCCCAAGTTCAAAACTTGGGTTGTCATTTTTTTTTTTTTTAGAATTATTTATAGTATAAAAAATAAATATTATATTTATATTATAAAAATATTTTATTTATATTTGCGACATATTTATTACATATTTATACAGAAAACAATGAATATTATACAATCAATTAGATATATAAATGAATAATTAAAATATAAAATAAGGCAGTAAGATATAGAAAATTAATGTTTTTTTTATGAAATATCAAAAGAAATATTTCGCCAATACATTTGCTGTCAACAGGAAGTGTGAGTTTAGTTTGTTAGTTTATATATCTAATTGATTGTATAATATTCATTGTTTTCTGTATAAATATGTAATATGTAATAAATATGTCGCAAATATAAATAAAATATTTTTATAATATAAATATAATATTTATTTTTTATACTATAAATAATTCTAAAAAAAATGACAACCCAAGTTTTGAACTTGGGATCCCTGGATTTCTAACCCTCTCCTCTACCCGTTACGCTATTGGCGTTAGTTGTTGATATGCTTTTCTTTGAGCCTTATAACAATCCTTTTCAGATTTTAAAATTTCAGTTGAGAAAAAAATTGTTACAGGGCCCATTGGACGAAAAGTTCGATCAGGATACAAATATTTTTCAGTATAGATTCACCATATAAAAGGAGATCAAAATCGGTGACAGTCAACCGTGTACTCTCCTTGTTAGTATAAAGAGAATAAATTATACATCAATCATACATAATCATATCAGCATCATTTTACTTGCCCCCCCCCTTTCCGTGGCCGAAAAATAACAATAATTATAGTCTTGAAGCTACGGGCCGCGGGTTCGGATCCCAAGGAGATAAATATTTATTTAATTCATTTAGATAACAAATTGAAGAAATAAATGTGCCTGAACCTACATATGTATTTTATTTAAATTTCCTCATCATTGTGGTCCAGCAATACTTTCCAATTAACTAAAAAAAAATTTCCACTCTGTTTCAGGTATCAATAAATTTTAAAATTTCAATATTAACTAGGTAGAGCTATGTTTGAAAAAAGATGGAATTTTTTTCAAAACAACGCTCAAATAGATTGTAAATAAGCCAAGCTAAGATAACAAATTTGCGAGATAAGTTCTTGTTTGATTGGCGCAATTTTTGCCCAATCAAACACCAACTTATCTCGCAAATTTGTTATTTTAAAATTTAATTTCGAGTTTTGATTTTCATTAGTTCTATATGTTTCTAAGAATAAAGGAGATTTCATAAAAATCCAATCCATTTTACTTGCAGAGTTTTATTTGTATTAGTGTTATTTGAATAAATTCGTTCTCGGCAGTGAATATAAAATGATTTCATATAGTCTATATATTCAAGTCCTTTGAGATTATATTTCCATTACTTAAACCATTTAACTTTACTCACGTTTAGTTCTTGAAATTCGGAAATTAATTTCCATTTGCTATCAAGCGACTCCATTATGCTTTTAATAAGGTTCCGTCTATAGAGAGAGACTACCTTAATTGTATCTCGGAGATTTTCCTCAAAAGGAAGAGAATGTGATTATAAAAAATTTGTGATCTTAATACAATACTATTGAAAATGAATTTAAAAAAAAAATTCGTACAAAGGAAATTGAAATGTAAATGAAAATTTAATATAAAATTATTATGATTGAAATGTGGAAATATTAAAATAATTTAATAATTCATATTTGATTTGTAGACTTGTTGGATATTTGAAATCTATACGTTAATAAAATATGAAATAATTAAATATAGGCAAAAATTAGAGTGAATAAATCATTTTTTTATAATTTAATAAAAATAGCGAATTATAAAAATATTTTAGACACTTAAAATGGTTTGGAATAAAAGAATTTGACGCCCAGGCGGGGGCCCAAATGTCTCAAATAAAAATTTATAAAGTAGGAGAAAGAGGGGTGCTTTGTCACAATTTTCACTTGAGATTTTTTTTCCAGGTTTTGGTTATTGTTTGAGCCCAAACAAATATGTAAATAAATGGTACATTCCTTTGTAGAAGTTACATAAAATAATCAGCTTTCTAATAAATGTTTAAGTATGGATTAATTTGTTTTTCCCTAAGCACTTCAAGAGTGACGAAGTACGCCATGGTGTGGTACTTTGTCACAGGGTAGGGGGTACTTTGTCACATGTAATTTTAAAGGAAAAATTAGTTTAACGGTGAACATCTTTTTAAATTATGTTTATTATATTATTTAAATGAAAGGTTACATTTGTAATGATCAACAATAGTGTATTGCATGCAATCATGCAATCAAATAACAGTAGTCAAAATGCTCATTTATCTATTGTGACAAAGTACCCCGTTGTTTTCGTAACGGTTTTGCAACTTAAAACTAACCAAACTTTTACACAAATACATTAATGTATAGCTAATTAACTAAGTGTAATAGACGAAACAGCGCAAGAATATATTATAGAAGCCGTACAACCAGAGGTTTACTTTGCTTAGAAAACTTTTTGCAGATTGAGATGCAAGGTGAAGAAATAAAATTAAAAATTTTATTTATCAGGATTTATTAGTGCTGACGACCAACTGCAGTACATTGGTTTCGGTTACATTGAACCGTCTTCAGGTCTGTAAAATTATTACAATGTAAGCAAAACACTCATATCGGTCATTTTTTTAAAAGATTTATCAACAAAAACTCACCACCAAATCCTATGTTTCGTGTTTAGAATACAGCGAAATCAATTCATAAAACATTATAACAAATTTCAATGCCCAATTGGTCTGCAAAAGTTTTCTAAGCAAAGTAAACCTTTGGTTGTACGGCTTCTATAATTAACTAAGGATTAAGATAAAATAATATTCATATACCTTCAATTGATAGTGACAGAGTAAAAAAAAATGCCAAACACCAACTAAAAACTTTACTTTGAACACTTAATAATAATAAAACACTCCTAGTCAAGTTCCCTGAAACAAGACATGTTGAGACTGTCTGTGCAGCAACTTGGCTTGCATAGGCGTAGCCAGAAATTTTTGATGGGAGGGGTTTAGGATTATTTCTCCCCCCCCGACTAATAGGGCAGTATAAGGCGTCTAATGAAATATATGACTAGCCACTTACCCCACCTTCGCTTCGCCCCCCTGGACCCCCCTCGAGGTGTCTCGGGCCCGCCCTTTCTTAATTAAGTGCCGCAATATTTCAATCAACTCGTATCAGGCAATAAATAATGCAAATCTCTTAATTTTATGTATATGGGCCTAGAATACCGGGGTGTCTCTCTATGTGTTTCTCTTGACCAGACTCCTATCTCTGACCTCTTTAAGAAAAAAGCATTTAACATTTAAGACATTTATTCATCTTAAGATACATAGATTATGTGTACATTTATTTAATGCTGAATTCGAGCCATCTTGCTCCCAATCAAGTATCCGGGTTAAGAAAAAAATTTAAAAAATTTATTTATATAATAATTTTTATTATTTTTCATTTGCGAGATTTAATCAATTTTAAGCGGCTTTAATTTTTTATAAAGCATAACAAAAATCAATTCTTTTCAATGGGAAAATTCTGAATTTTCTCGAATTTTTTGCGTTTTATTTAATTTTTTTTTTTTAAGCTAGAGAAAATTATTATATTTTACTTTCTCTTACACTATATATGAAATATATAGAGAGAAAAAGTATTTTTGTATTATAGAGCTTAAATATCTAGTCATGGCTTGGGTCCAATGGGGGGGGTTTGAACCCCAAAACCCCCCCCGTGGCTACGCCTATGTTGGCTTGGTTGTAAAATTTCCCTCCGCCGTCAAAATTTTTCCCAATTCAACTTGTAACAAAGTACCCCGCTCTCCCCTACGTACTTTTTATCCACTACAAGACTCCCCAAAGATTTATACTTTCTTTGACAATACATCAGGAAAAAGCAAAAATGATAATTATTAAATTAATTAATATCATTAAAAATGGCCTAATTTTAGATTATGAGAAAAAAACATATTAAAAATAGGTTTTTATGACATTATTCCACGACATTCCGGTTAAAACATAAAATAGACTAATTAATAAAGGGAATAAATATAAAATTGCCGGTCATTTGTTGACGGAGGACATGGATCTAGATAACAGCCGCCTGTTTCCATGCAATATTATGCACCGTCTATCGATGGTTTGCTATCTTTCTAAAAATAAGGCTATCGTTTTCAGAGTGCTTTTTGGTGAAACAATTGCATAAATAATCGGATAGATAAAATTCTCTGTTGAGCACAAGATAAATTTGTATACTAAATTTAATCGTTGATTCGTAGACCGATTTGGAATCTGTCACTAAAGTAAAACAGTCTGTGGAAAATGTTTCCACATTTTTTTTTCTTTTTGAATATAGGATTGGAAAATAAATTAATTTTTTAAAATTGAAAATTTCCGCTAATGTAAGTAGTTAAAAATAAAACAGGATAATCTTTTTCTGATAGGTGGATTAGAACATGGTCTCTAGGGATAATTTTATATCAACATGGAGATTTTTATTTTAGAATGAATCCTTATTTTGAAATAATAAGGCATTTAAATTCATATTTTTTAACGTGATAGATTTTAATTTTTTTAATAAAAATTTTTATAGAAGCTAATATTATATTCAAAAATTTATATATAGGCCTACTAATACAGTTTTTAAAGTCTTTTTTGTTAAAGCAATGATTTAATAATTAATAAATAAATTAAGTTATATTTATAAAAATAAAAAAAATATCCTGAGAGCATAAATAAATCTTTTTCTTCATGATCTCAAATTTGCGGATCGACTTTCTAGACAATACGTTTTAAAATAAATAAATGTTTTTTATTGAGGTTTGACTACGAGGCCATACCTTACCATATGTACATGTATATACAATAAACCATATCAAAAATTTTACATAATAAGTGTTAAACAAGTATATTTTTATTTTCATCAGAATTTTCTTATCTTCCTAACTGAGGGTGAGGCTCAAAAATAACCCTTTATACTCGTATCTTTATATATAAATATTTAATTTATTTAAGGTCTTTTTCGGCAACGGAGGCCATTTAGACCCACTCTCTATTTATTTCAATTTTTTGGAATCCAATTAAATTGAAATAAATTTATATCGCATGAGACGGGATGCGAAGCCGGTCCTTCGTACAGAAGGCCAGCTGACCCCACACCAGGCCCGAGGGCGTATTTATATTTGAGAAGATGCCAGTCAACTCGGAGTTATTTTTCATATTCGATCAAAATACCATGAGACGGGATGAAAGTTTTATTTAAGAAATTGAAAAATCGAAAATTTCCCCAAAATGGGATAGTAGAGGTCAAAAATCTAGAATCCGTCTTGTTCAGCAAATATGCTGTGAAAAATTAAATGGATTTTTCATCTCGTAGCTTATAAGAAATTGATGATGGTGATAATATTATAGGAATCCACACTTTCCCTCTCTTCTTGTTTTCCAGGCAAAGTCTAATTTGTCATGTTCCTTAAAAGAAATTGATAAATCAAAATTTTACCCTAAAAATGGAAGGGATAAGGTCCGAATTTCAAAAAAACCCGAATTTTGATATGTTGATTTAGGCAAGTTTTTAATGAAAAAATAGTGATATACCATCTAGATCAAAATGTATTCAGAAAATTGGAAAATTATATTTTTTCCCAAGGGGATTTGGAAACTTAAAGGGGGAATTTTAAAAAAATTAAAAAATTTTTTTTGATAGGTCTATTCATAAAAGATTTATTACTCATGTCTTGATATCGAGATATTATTCATTCAAAAACCTCAAAAGAGTGTAGAATTTTGGAGGGCCTGGCTGTAGAGAAAAAAAAAATTTGATTAAATGACTATAGCAAAGAATAGAATTTTTTTTTTTTAAATTTAGGCAATTTGGCAAAGTATTGAATATAAATAGTATTTATTAAAAACAGTATATCATCTTAAACATGTCTATATATCTTACTTTTGAATGGCATTTTGAAAATTTCTTTAAATCAGATGATATTAAATTTTTAACACGCTAAGTTCACTGTGAGTGAAATAAATATAACACAATAAAATTATTAGAATAGTACTTATATTTGTATTTTTTTTAAAGTACAAGTAATTTTTTTCTTTTAATTATAAACTAAAATTTAAAAATATGGGGTTATTTTTAAAATCCAATCCTACCAAAAATGAAATGAGGGAAAAGAGTGAGAAGGGATGGGAAGGAGAGAGAGAGAGAGGGGATGGATTTTGATTTCGGTTGCAATTCGCATGGAATATTAACCATTTTTTCATTTAAAAAAAATGGCAATATCATCCCCGAAGAGACTAATATAGATGTGCACAAATAAAAGCCGGTGCAATGATAGATGATGGCTGGTCTTGGCAAACATGCCGCGGAAACCGCGGACTCCGGTTGCGCACCGCAAAATGGCCGCCAGCGGAGGGCCGATCGGCCTGATCGGAAATTTGCCATGTTTTAACCAACGACAAAAACCGCAAATTTCAAATACTATAAAAACATGAATGGTTCGTTCAAAGGTGACCTTAGTTTATTTCTATTTTATTCATGATTGAAGTCAAGCAATAATATTTATTAAACTAATAATCAATTTTATTTATTAAACGTAAAATAATATAGAAACAAATTTTTTTTACTGGATAAAATCAGAGAGAAATCAAAGATTGTATTTGAATATTTTGACAAGAAGAGGAATTACTCAAACTCCTCGTTATACCTAGTTTCGTAACTAATTTTGTATATTATCAATACTACGTTGAATAAAGGCTCAATAAAATAAAAAAAGAAGGGGAATTGACGGGAAAGGGTTAATTCCAGGAATTCTGAGAGTAATTTTTTATGAAATGAATTCGCGTATTTGCAAAAATTGTACTTTCGCAGAAATTTAGTTTTAATATCAATTTTACGTAATTATTATTTTATTAAATTATTTTGTAAATTACACAAGGGGTAAAATCTAGAAAGTAGTATTGTGTGGAAGTCAAAAACTAGAATATGTGGAAGGATTAATTTTATCTAAATTCTAATTACTAGATAAGTTATAGAATATTAGATTTTCTTGAAATAGGAAGAGCATGTACATGTACAAGAGCATTAAAACAGTTTGGATTAACTCTAACAAAAAGTTTTTACCATCCACCATAATTATTTAGATTAATACTTAAGAAGAGAGGATGTCAGCCAAACAGGAACCTCTATCAAATGAAAAGCCCAATACAAGAAAACATTTCGACTTTAATTAGATAATGCCATCTTCAGTTTTTATAAGAATATTGGCAATCTCAATGTATACACCATCGAGATGCAGATCGAGTTGTTATATATTAACATTTACAAAAATATAAAATATGTAGGCCTACGTTGATTTTTTTTGCAATTTCGTATGCTCATCAGCCTATATGGCCAAGTCTCAAATTTTTATAGGTCTATATAATTTTGTATATGTTAATATATAACAACTCTATCCCACACACACAAATATTGTTTTCAATATTTTTCATATAAAAATATTCTATCCAGAAATTGCTCATGATATGGCACCGAACATAAAAATAAAATATTAAAGAATTAAGAATGCCACATATTCACTAACCGATCTTAGAAAGCGTGTTGAATGGGGTGTTATGAGTTGGTTTTAAAAGAAAGATGAACGTCAATCAATGAAAACGTTACAAACTATATTTCCATTGGTATTGTAAGAAAAAAGTCGAAGTATCAAGAACAACGGTAACTCGTAGTTTCTTTCTTGGACAAGGATTTACAGATGGTATGTATTTATAATCAAAAAATTATTAAAATTTTTTTTTTAATAATTTATTTGTTCTTGACAGATGCATAACTGTTTCGGCCCAACTCAACAGCCATCCTCAGAACTGGAAAAAATACATAATATTACAATTAGTCAAAATATTATTATAAACATGTAAATCCTTATCCAGGAAAGAAACTACGAGATACCGTTGTTCTTAATATAATTATTGGACTGCATCAACACTCTTTCATTTTATAAAAGTCGAAGTATCGTCCAGTGAGAATCGATTCTAATCGACTTGAAAGAGTTTCAACTCGATTCTAAAAAGTCGATTATTTTCAGTAAAAGATCGATTCTTGACTAGTCGGAGTGGACTTTTCCATCTCTAGTAATAATCTAATCGTTGGACATCCATTTCTCTCATTGACATAATTATTTCGAACATGTTAGTGTATGATATATATATTCAATCATTCCTCCTAACTTGCGCCTTAGCTCAATGGGCGAATTTAATTTTAATGAGAAGAAACAAACTGGGAGGGCTCACATTAAGCCAGCCTTAGCTAGGGTAACTTGAGGTCGCTTCAAAAGAGGGATGTGATGTATGTAGATATGGTAGCTTTTTAAGTATATTTAAAATACGGTTTTATAAAATTTGTTTTTACATTTTTGTGAATTTGAAATTTTTATTATTTTTTTTTTTTTTTCTTTAAAAAATTTAAATTTTTTTTTTTAAATATTAGCAGATGGCGATTTGGATTAAGGAAATGTTTATAATTAGCAAGTCAAGAATTAGTTTTGCACCTCAATATGATTCCAAGAGAGGAGATGTATCGTTAATCGGTTTGATGGATTAATAGTCACGGGTCAACACAGGACAATTAACTAGTCGATTGACTCTGGCTGCCGGCTGCTAATAGTGTAAACAGCTAACCATTAATAGCTAGGGGCGGGGGTGGACGGTGCTAGACATAACTGGGTCTATGCCGACCTCCCCTAATTCTATCTCTATGCTCTAGGCCGATAATAGCCCAGCACCAGCCTCATCAACATTCAAGGTCGTTCCCACTTGCACTATTATCATTTTATTTATTTTTATAATAACCCTTTAGGTATAATTTTGAAAGGCTATTTAACTTATGAAGACTTGAAAATATTTTAAATTTTGAATTGGCCATCTTAAATTAAGCTTAATTTATACATTAGGGTGGGTCGAAAAAACTAATTTTTTTATTTTGAAGTTTAGCGAGGAAAAGTTGCGAATTATATAGACAAAAAAAAAAGAAAAAAAAATAATTATCAAAATCGGTTGACATCTTCCGGTCGCGTATATGCCATAAAATTTGACAAAATATGAAAAAAAAACTTCATTTTTGTGATTTTTTTTTTAAATATTTTTGAATTAGGTGTTTTGGTAATCTAATAGTTTGTAACGTCTTCAAAAAGAGCCTAAAAAATTTGTATTTTAATTTGGTTTAGATTATTTGAAATCTACCGGTCGCGCATAAGCTCCAATATTTGCCAAAATAATGAGAAGGTTACATTTTTACGAGTTTTTTTTTATATCTTTAATATATATATATTTTTTTTAAGTAATAGTTACAGTATTTTTAGTTTTGAGCATAAGAACATTATGTTTTATTATGGTGTGAATTGAAAAATTAAAAAAATTATCGCCAAAATGACGTTTTTTTTCATATTTTTTCAAACCTCTAGGCTGCGCCACCGGAAGATGTCAACCGATTTTGATAATTTTTATTTTCTTTTTTTGTCTATATATTCGCAACTTTCCCCGCTGTTACAACTTCGAAATAATGAGTTTTTTCGGCCCATCTTTATTATACAATAATAAAATATTTGTTAGCGAAATTTTTTTTCGTATACCTTGGCGCAGATAAATGAAGTTTCGGCTATTGATCAAAAGTGTGATCAAGTCCAAAAGACTTGAAAACCCAAAGTTCCTATGTTCTCTTATTTTAATTACAAAACACTAGAGAGTTTGAAGTTTATTGGTAATTTGTGTATTAAAATCAGAACGACTGGCCATTTCTTTAGTAGGTAGTTCATCCCTCATTTCATCTTTTAGCACCTACATAAAGCTTTTTGAATCCACTAATAAACCAACACCCAATAAATTTATCATTGAGTAAATAATTTATGTTTTCAAACTTCATTAAAATTAATTGTGGTTACATAAATTTAAATTATTGATCATTTGTGAATCAGCTCATCAAATGATAGATTTGTTATTTTATAACAATCCTAAATGAAAATATACTCAATTTGTTCAAATTTAAATCTATTAAATATGATTTCACGTAGGCTATAAGCTTTAATATGATTTAATTGGTATTTTCTTAATGTAGAAAGAGTGTAGTTTTTTCTCGTTGAAATAAAAATTAATCATATTCTCGGAGAAGTATACAAAAAAAAGGTAAGAAAAATTAAATTTATTCTCCCTTCATGATCACGAAAAATTTCACTGAAAGCCTATATACTTTTTAAAAAGCATCATGATTTATGATCTCAAAAAGTGTTCTGCCCGACATATTTTTGATTTGGATGAAATTGTTTTTAAACGGGTTCTATTTTGAAAAAATCTGCACTTGTGACTCAGTCGCACAGCACACAGACTTTCTCTTACCTTCAGTAATCGTAAGTTGTGTTCTATAGCTTGTCACACCAGATTTTTTGTGGTCGACATATATTTAAATTAATTTTAGTTAAATATGTTTTCGAAATCCATAAGATAATAGTATTCAAAATACCTCGATTCGGACTTAACTAGTCATAGATATATTTATCAAGACTGTGAGTGATTTTTTTATTGGCGAGGACAAACATCCCATGGCCCCTGGGAATCGAACCCAGGATCTCCAGCCTTTTCGGGGCATAGGCATGCTGTCCATTGAACCAGCTCACTTTGCTAGTGACTTGCACGACTATCTTCATATAAGGGGAATCGAGTTTTATTGGTGTAGTAGGTCTGGTGGCCTGGTGCAATGGAATGCCTATGCCCCGAAAAGCCTGGAGATCCTGGGTTTGATTCCCTGGGGCCATGGGATGTTTGGCCTCGCCAATAAAAAAAAGACTCACAGTCTTGTTTCAGTCCATTAAAAGTGTCATAATGTTTGATCAAATATCATTTTTTGAACTTTCTTTTATCCTTGGACACCCCTAATACCATTTTTACCAATCCTGCATTGCAAAAACAATATTTTCTATGTAATAAGATAAACATATTATCTTCTTCTCTCCTCGAATTGTCCCGTGATGCGGGGTCGGCGGACCTCACTCTTTCCCTCCAACCCTATCATACGTTTTTACGACCGGAAGAAATAGGACAGGCCGGCCCGTCGCGCGGTCTGACGACTGTTGAAAAGAGGAAGGAAGAGACAGACATTTAAAGAACTGAAGAAATCCCTGTCCCAGCTCGGGCAGCTCGTGGTCGCCATCCACGTACCCACAAGATGTGGGCCCCTGAGCAAAGATAAACATATTAGGAATATTGCAAATTAATTTTACATTTGTAGAATTTAAACGAAAAATAATATTTCTAATTTCAAGAGTATTTTGGTTGAAAAGTTTGAGAACGAATCGATTATTTTCATTACTTCGGTTAAGTGAAAGTAATAAACTCGCTACCCTCTACTCTTATTTATTTATTTATTTAAGAATATGGAAGTGATGTATGTATGGATGGATGGCTCTTATCCCCTTATTTATTAATAATCTTTTTTTTTATTTTCAATTTTAATTGAAAATTTGAAGAGAGCTTTTCTCATTTTTAATATTTAATTAGTAATCAAAGAGGAGATCTCGAATTGGTCATCAACTGAAGTTTTAAGGCAGAGGAGATCTATTTGGGGACCGCTTGACCCAGGGTCCAGTGCAAATAGCATCTCCATTGTCCGGTCATCAATCAGCTGCTAAGATATCTGATGATGGGTCGAATTACATTTCGATTGTCTTCTCAATCAGTGTGGGCTTCAATCCGAAATTGGGGTTCACATTAAATATTTAACATCAATATTTGATTTCACAATAAAACAATCTAAGAAAAATTTTATAATTCAAACACGATTAGTTCTATATATAAATTAAAATGGGAAGTTTTAAATAAAAATTCTTTAATTTATCAAAAGATTTTAATTTTTTTTGATAGTCAATTCAATTGAAATAAATTTTTGTCGCTTAAGAAGACAAGAACCTAATTAGTATAAGATATGAATCCAATACTTTCTCTCTATATATCAACATATATAGATAAGAGAAAGTAAAAAGTTTGGTGTGATTATCACACAGCACACAACTTGCTCTATCTTCGGAAATTGAAAGTTGTGTTCTATGCTTGTCATGCTAATCAATATATATTTATTTTCGGCATACAGTACACTAGAAAATTTAAAAATTTCCCATGAATTCAATCAATACTTTCTATATATTTCATATATAGGCAAGAGAAAGTAAAAAAAGAATCATACTGAAGAGTGACTTAAAAATTGCAATTCGCAGCACATTTAATCAAGATTTTTATAAACAAATTAAAATAAAACTCAGCTGACCTTAAAAACATTTTCAAACCAAAGATTAAAATAATTTTTTTTTTTTTTGGTGTATTATTTATTTAAGGTCTTTTTAGACAACGGAGGCCATTTCTCTATTTATTTTAATTTATTCGTAGACAATTAAATTGAAATAAATTTTTGTCGCATAAGACGGGATGCGAACCCTTGGAATAGAAGGCCAGCACGCTAACTCCTACACCAAAGCCCGAGGGCAAATATTATTTTACTAATTCAGCCAACTTTGATTTTTTTAAAAGAAAGTTCTGTTCCGTGCTTGACACACCAGATTTTTTGTGTCGAGATATATTTAGTTTTTACCGATATATTAGAATTCAAGAAGTAAAATTTACAAACATCTCCTATCTTTCCTATGAAGTACAAGAGTAAAGTGGGCTTCAAAATATTTCAGAGGCAAAATGAGAGTATACATTTTAAAAAGTATTTTATAAAAAATTGATTTTTGAATTTTAATCAAAATCGTTGTAGCGAATTTTGAGAAAATCGAAAAAACCTGAAAAATTGCATCAGTATAGTACTAGTACTTTTTGGCTGATTTTGATTAAAAGCTTCGTGTCACGACTCAGCGTATAAAATAAATTTAAATATAAAATTTATACTTCCTAGCTCAGACCATGTCGGGAAAACCACTTTTTACTTTCTCTTACCTATGTATATATGTAATATATATATAGAGAGAAAGTATTGGATTCATGTCAAAAATTCGATGTCGAGATTTTGATGGATCTTCACGTTTTGAGGTCCCCTGAATCCAAAAAAGTGGTTTTCGCGAATGGTCTGTCTGTGTGTGTGTGGGTGGGTGTGTGTGTGGGTGTGTCTGTGTTCAATTTTAAGCATGAAGGAATTGAGCTATGAGGCTGAAATTTTATATTTAAGTTAAACACCCTCTTGGACCGGAAAAATAAGCTTTTAATCAAAATCGGCCAAAGAGTACTAGTACTTTACTGATGTACTTTTTCAGTTTTTTTCGATTTTCTCAAAATTTGCTCCAACGATTTTTTTTTAATTCAAAAATCAATTATTTTTTAGATGCTCTTTAAAATGTATATTCTCATTTTGCGATTGAAATCTTCTGAAGACCACTTTACTCTTGTATTTCATAGGGAAGATAGGAGAAATGGTTGCCATGGTAACAAAATATAAATATTTCCCCATACTTATAAATTTTACATCTGAATTCAAATGTTCCGTACTGTCGGGAACTAAATATATGTCGACACAAAAATCTGGTGTGACAAGCACAGAACACAACTTTCGATTACCGAAGGTAAGAGAAAGTTGTGTGCTGTGCGCCAGTCACACCAGATTTTTTGGATTCAGAAGACCTCAAAACCCGTATATTCATCAAAATTTAGGCATTGAATTTTTGAGATGAATCAAATACTTTCTCACTAAATATATATATTAACATATATAAATATAAATATATATATATATATATACATATGTAAGAGAAAGTTTTGATAAATATTTATATTTAGGCCTACTATGTTTTTTAATGTAAGGTAGTCACCCTATTCATTAAAATTAATTTTATCAAAAAAAAAATCATGTGATGCGATAATTTTATGATCACAAATACCGAAACAAATTGTTAGAGTTTTTAAATTCTTATTAACCTCTTCCTCCAAGGGGTGAGGCAGTGATGGAGATGTCAATATTGATAATCGTTAAAGTCAATGTATGTGGGTTCGGATCCCAGGCAGTTTGATTAATATTTAAATCAATTACATAAATAAATGTACATAGATATTGTTATTATCATAAAAAATCTTTTAAAATCTATGTGGGTAAAGATTTGGAAAAAAAGATTTAAATATAAATACATGCACTATTTTTTTGTTATCACGTAATTCTGACATATTTGTTTCGAGAATCATTTTTTTCATCTATATTTATTTATATTTTAATTGGATTTTTTATCCAATTAATTATGAATAAATTTTCAAGCCTGGGTGGGGCTCGTCATCATTTCTTGGATTCATAGTCAGGCAGTGTAATTTACATTTTTTAACTAGAATATATTCCCTTTTATACCCCCATGTTGGAGGTATCTATTGCACAAAACAAATTTAGAACTGCACATTTGGATTTTATAGCTGCACAAACAAGCAAGAGTTGCACAATAAAATAATCCCTGATTTTGCATATTGTATATTTTATATACTACATACACAAAATGACTGAGATTTAGCTTTATTCCTTTTTAATCTATTTCTTGATTCTTATTAGATTTTACTCATTAAAGTTTTTTTTTACTAAGAGAATTGTTTTCTGTTATGAATAGTGTTTTAACGTTTTTGTCTTTACTCGGGATGAAAAGTTTCCAGGTTCTTCAGTTCATAGCCGGAGCTTGGGCTTTTTGGCTACTGATGTAAACATGTTGGCAGTGTAATCTGGCAGCTTTGAGGCGAGTCCTTTGCAATCTCATAGGCAAGTTGCTCTTCGTAGACCAGAGGCTGGTAATTAATCAACGCAGCCAGCAGTGGTGCTGTCGGCTGCTTATCAAGCCTCCCCCAGCCTTGATTAATGTTGCGCTCTCCTCGGTTGCTCTTCATCCTGGCCCCGCTTTATTTTTTATTTTTTTTTTTTAGTCTTTATTATTATTTTCTGATGTGGAAGTGGGAGCCCTATTCCTGAAGACCTAAGAGTTTAAGAACACCTACAGGTTTTATAAAATATAAATATTAAAAAAAAAAGAAATAAATAATAATCAAATATTACATTTGTGGTTTTTTTTTTCTTACCAAAACTTTAAATAATTCCATTGTTTTTTGAACTCAGAGTTAAAAAAAAATTCTTACAATCGTGTTATGAGACAATATTAATATTGGAAATTCGATTTATAAATAATTTGAAAGAAATTTGTTTATTTTTATAAGGCCTCGTTATTGGCCAGAATGAGAGAGATTCAATCATCAGGGATTCATGCGTCGAGACCTGTGCATTGAGCCAATCAATTAATTAACTGTTGTGTTTTCAGCCCAATACCTCGTTTTAAATAAATGCATTAATTCTAACTCTATATTGATTAGGATGGAGAAATAAAGGTTAGCTTAAAGGCTATTATTGACAGTCTTAACACGAGTAACTCGTCGTACTCCATTTTAAAATAATAAATAAATTTCGCTTTTCTTTTTTTTTCTCGGTCCTTATTTAGGAAACACTATTTTATCATTACTCATCTTTACTTGCACCATTTTCAATAAAGTTAATTTTTATTAAACCTATTAGAAATTATTATGTTTTTGTAATCCAATTAATCGGAAACATTTTCTCAAACTATAATTTTATTAAGTTAATTAAAAGATAATCATAGGGAATCAAGTTATTAGCCTATAAAATGAAAATGATTAAGTACAAATTTATGTAATTGTTTCGCAAGTTAATTAGAGAGTGGAGAGAGGGAAGGGGGGCCATTCTGTGGTAAATAGATAAAGAAGCTATTTACTTTCATATTAAATAACCCATTATATTTCGGTAATACTATACAGATGGGAATACCAATAAATACTAATAAAAGACAAAATCTGCAAGCCAATTGATATAGGCTAATAGGAGTTGGGTATTGGCTAGGTTTGGACCAGGATTAAAGTGCATTAGCAAATATAAACTCAACTTGCACACAGCAGGGCCTAAAATGGAAATGTATGTTTTGCAGAGCGTTCGATTCGCGAACGAATCCCTGGGAGCAGATCTGTTTACCTAAAGACAACATTTGTAACAAAAGTGACAATTTACTCGCATTTCAGTTTGAAGTGGATGTGTCTGTCAGAGGCCAACTAAAAAAAATTCCATCTAGTCACTCAAGTGTCCCTTTCATCATCACCCATCTATCATTATCATTGGTTTATTTTGATTACCAGCCTAAAAAATATTGCTTTGCGAAAATAAAAAAAAAGTGTTCTTAAAAAAATAAAAAAATAAAATAAATTCTTTTTTTTAAGCAGGCCTATTACTCATTATAATAATTATAATTATAATAAATAAATGAGCTTGTCAAAGTTGGCAAAATTCAGTTCTAGTTGGCAATAAAACAAAACCAGATTTTTTTATCGATATATATTTAGTTTCCAGCAGTACAATACATTGGAATTCAATATGTAAGTAAAATTTATAAACATATAAAAATATTTATATTTTGTTACCATTTCTCCCTATCTTTCCTATGAATTACAAGAGTAAAGTGGGCTTCAAACAATTTTGAGAGCAAAACGAGAATATAGATTTAAAAGAGTATCTAAAAACAATTGATTTTTTAATTTTAATCAAAATCGTTTGAGCAAATTTTGAGAAAATCGAAAAAAAAACTGAAAAAGTACATCAGTAAAGTACTAGCACTTCTTGGCTGATTTTGTTCAAAAGCTTCCTGTTACGTCCCAGGAGGGTTCCTAACTTAAATATCAAATTTGAACTTTCTGGCTCTTTTCGTTCTTGAGATATTTTGATAAATGTTATAAATAAATATGCCTGGACCCCTTAATTATATCGTATTAAATTATCGAGATCGTTAAAGTCTAAAAAGCCTAAGATGCCGAAAGACTTGATAAAAAAAAAAAAAGTTAGCTAATTGTTGGTGTCTTTTCAAATGAGAATTCTCTAAATAGAATATAAATGTGTAAATTATTGCAGAGAAACTACATATACAGTACATGTAATATGTAAGTAATGCATTTGTCTATTACCATATTTGAGGAGAGGTTGCTGATGCGGTATAACTATTATGGTCATAAATTTCAAATTTGTTAAAGTGCCATAGAGGTTTAATATTATTATAAATAACTCTATTAAATTGAAAATGAAATCTATTCTATTATTTATACGGCTTTATTTGTAAAGTAAATATTAAAATAGTAAACGTTACGAATTTCTCTATAATTTTCATTAAACAAGCAAGGATACGATATTAAATAAGAAAAGCTTCATTTTCTGTTTTAGTCCAATTTCATAAAAGTAATTATAAATTTCTAATATTTAGACATCAATGAACCGTAGAGGTCAGCCTGCAGGGATTTTCGTTTGTTGTTAGAGGCAAGTTTAAGAACGAATTGACATATCTCATTTCAAGGAATAGCCAAAAATTTTTCTTTTGTCTGTTCTAATTATAAATGTCGCTTTATCGTTAATTTAATATTATTAAAGACCATGAATAGTCATATTTTTAATACAATAATAAAATTTTTTTCGAGGAGTAGAACTAAAATCTTTCATTAAACATTTTCAAACATCGAAATATAACAACTCTACATCTGAGACCATTAAGAATCTTTTTTAAATTTAAATTGATTTATTATAGGGTAAATCACTAATTATGAGCACCCTAAGGAAATCTTGTCAGACAAATTCTTCTCTTACTAGAAATTTTTTTAATAATTTATTTTCTATTCCACGGCAGATTCCGAAAAAAATTTTAATAAAATTAATTGTAAATTTATTTAAACACTTTTTGATTGCTTAATATGTACACAAATAAAAATCAACTCTTTTGGTAGTTAATAATTAGGCTATAATTACTAGGATATAATTTTATTTTCATTAATAAATATTTTGATCGAATTTCTGTTCAAATTAATTAATTAATTAAATTATTTAAATATAAATCGGCAATCAACTAATTAATTATTTTAAAAAGTATTTTTCTTTTTCTAAATGAAAATTTAAAAAATTAAATTGAAAACACTAGGCTATAAGTTTCAAAGATATTAATAGAAATTATAGTTTTTAACAGTTAACACACTAAAGTTATGTTTCCACACTCATGTGAGATCATCATAAATGATATTATAACTCTGACAACTGATGATGACAGTTAAGTGACGAAATGTGCATTAACTATTAAAAATGTTAATTTTTAATAATAACATTGAAACTTATAACCTAGTGTTTTTAATTTATTTTTAAAATTTATATATATATAATGTTTCGACAAGAGCCTACGGTTGATTAAATTTAAAGTATCTTATTTTCCGACATTTAAAGTGAAATAGTGATAATTACGATAATAATTATCAGATTGGTTCTTAAAATAATATTATTAAATTAAAAATTTAACTTTTACAAATAACTTTTCATTTAGTTTTTATATTAAAAAATATTGATAATTTATGAAACTAGCCTTGGCAAACATAATATTATAATCATGTTGAAAATATTCATATTCATATTATCCAGAGAGAGAAAGAGAGGATTCTTGGATGTGTATATGTTTGTGTAATTTTGATCGTGTATGTGTCGTGCGTTGAAAATGGACTCCACTCAATTTAATATTTAGTTTTTATTTTGTTGTTCCAAAACTTGGCAAAGTTTAGTTTTCAGCTTGGGAAAACGCGGGTGTTGACATAATGGTGGTGTTATTTTTCGATCTATGGAAATGTATGCTCAGGCTAAACGAAGCACATTTGCCCATTGTCAACGTTTTGAACCAATAGATATGGCCGTTTTTCATTTGGTCAGAGTATTTGACTCTATTCCAAAAAGTTGAGAACACAAACATTAGCTACTGTGAACCACTGAAAATGCGTTTTCTCATCTGGGATCCTTTCAGAATGCTCGTATCCTCTCGCTCTCTATTTATATAATATTATAAAAGCAATAAAGCAAATGCGAGAGAGTTTTTTTAAAACCATGCTTGGCTAGAATATTTTGATTTAAAATGAGCTTCATTATGGAAAATTAAATTGTATTATTTATAAAATGATCTACTCTAACAAGTAAGAGAAAGAGATTTTAATAAATCGCTAAAATGTTAATTTGATTTTAATTTTAATAAACCCTTGAAACATATAACATATGAGTAATTGTTTTGGTGAATTAGATTTTATCAAATTTCAGCAGCATATATGGACCCTGTTTCGCATTAGTGTGTCAAACGCCAAAAAAAAATTAAAAATTGAGTTAAGCACGGAATATTGTTTCAAATTAATAGTATTTTTATGAAATATGTCCTGAAAAAATTTATATTTAATGTTACTTGTACAATTGACAAAAAAAATTATATATTAATATGAAAACAAAAAATTTTAATGTTAATTTTCTCAAAACTCGGTAGCTGACACACTAATGCGTAACAGGGTCCAATTATAATGTTTCAACTAGTGCCCACGATGAATAGTTTAAATCTAACTTAGCCCGCGGGCTTGGTGTAGGGGTTAGCGTTCTGACCTTGTATACCAAGAGTAGCGTTCGGACCCCAGGCAGTCTATACCAAGGGTCGCGAACCATTTGGATACAAAATGGCATAAATATGAATGCCTAGACCCCAAATGTATATATTATTATTATAACGGTTATCGTCAAAGTCTTATATAGCCTAAGTTGCCGAAAATACTGGGTGTGAGTGTGAATGAGAAAAAAGTGTGAGTGTTAAAAAAAAATCTAATTTAGTTATTAACTTAAAAAAAATTATTCTATTCATAATTCTAAACAGCTTTTGCATAAAAAAAATTTGTGTTATAGCATATTAGGTCTATATATAAAATTAAAAAAAATACAGTGCGTTTCATATTTATAACCCACATTTAAATTTTTAAAATGCTCAATATTTTTCAGGCTGAGAAAAGATTTTTGGCTTAAATCTAATCCAAACATGAGTGATAAACCTTTTTGTAATGAATTTCCTGCAATTCATTTCAATAATCTGATAGTTTTGCTGAAATAAAGAAAAATAGTCATTTGTGTGCGTTTCATAATTATAACCCATATTGAATATTTAACAAAATAACATTAATACAATTTATTAAAAATTAATTGGACCTCCCTTGAGTTTTATAACACCAATAATTCTTTTTTGAGAGAGTTAATTAAATTTTTTATCAACTCTTTATCGAGTTGTCGCCATTCCTTAACAATTGCTTCTTTCAAATGATTTGTCGAGTCATATTGACGATTTCCGGCATATACACGTCTCACAAGTATTCCCCCAAATGTTCTCAATAGGGTTTAGATCGGGTGAACAAGCAGGCCACTTCATTACATTGATGGAATTATTCTCCATCCAAGTCATGGTTTCGCGACTGGTATGAATTCTGGCATTGTCTTGTTGAAAAATCCATGTTTTTTTTCGGGATGTTCTCTCAAAAATGGAATTAAACTTTTTTCAAGGACTTGGATATAATCTCTACTGTTCATTCGAGATGATGTGAATTGAATATCCAAACATCCTGAAGCAGAAAATGCGCCCCACATCATCAAGGAGCCTCCACCAAAATTCCTCTTGGAAAAATATAGAGGTTCCTTTCTTAGATCTCGCCAGTATGAACGAAATCCGTCTGGCCCATCTAAGTTCCATTTCTTTTCATCAGAAAAAATTATCTAAAAAAAAATTAAAAGGTAAAAATAAAAGAAACTTACATAATAAAAATTCATGAAAAATCCTCACGGATGACCAATCTGTAGCCATATTGTTTTCTGCGAACTCGAGCCGAGCATTCTTATGATGAACAGTTATTCGTGGAACACTCTTCATTTTGTTCCTACATATGATAGGACTTCGTCGTAATGTCCGCCAAACAGTTGTTTTAGACACCTTTGTTTCAACAAGAGCGGTCATTTTACTGCAACTTTGGTCCGAGTTGCTTGCCGATCTTAAAATTTTTCTTTCTTCTCGGGAAGAAAGTTTTCTTTTTCTTCCCCTACGCTTTTTTTGCCATATAGGTCAGGGTTTTTTAAAAAATTTTGGATTACTCGGCGACTTAGGTTAATTTTTCTAGAGATTTCGCTTATTGTTAACCCTTCCTCTTTAAAAGCTAAAATCTTACCCTTTTCAATATCGTTTAAAGATAACCCACGTGGCATCTTGTAAAAATATTAATTACTAAATAATGACTTTAAAGAAAATTTAAATAATTCTATTTATTGACTTTCAACTGCAAGGATCAACGACTGGGTTATAAATATGAAACGAATAAAAAGGACGATTTTTCTTTATTTCTTTGAAAATTCTAATATATTGAGATTATTTGTAGTAAAATTATAACAAAAATGTTTCTCATTTATATTTGCATTAAAATTAAGGCAAAGATTTATTTATTTTATTGATTTTATTTATTTTATTTTAAAACTTCAAGATGGGTTATAAATATGAAACGCACTGTAGTTAATTATAAATGCCTAAATCAAATAGTGCTTTAAGAATAAATCAATTTTTATTTGAGAATGCATCTGTTAAGTGCAAGCGCGGATACAGGGGGGGGGGGGGGGTAAAGGTAGTAATTACCCCCCCCCCCCGAGATTCGAAAAAAAATTTATTTTTAATGTAAAATTTTTAAAATTAATACTTAAAAATTTGATGTGTATTTATATTCTGGCAAACAAATACAGAATGCGCTTTTAAATTACCGAAAAAAAAAAAAAAAAATAGTGTGCTGTGCCACGAGTCACACCAGATTACCCCCCCCGAGAAACACCTCTGGATCCGCCCTTGGTTAAGTGTCCCAATCATGGTTCCTTTTATTTCAGTTTGGAGCCGAGATGAATCATCAAGATTCGTATTCTATGAGTACGCCTGCAAATAGGCAACCGAAACCGAGAATTAAATGATAACTGTAAGAATAATCTAACGGAAGAAATAAAACAGCAAAAAATTTTCCAGGAATGAAAATTGTAGTGCACTTTACTGAAAAGGGTGTGACAAGCACAGTACATAACTTTCTCTTACCTTATTGAAGGTAAGAGAAAGTTGAATGATGTGCGACCAGTCACACCATTTTTTTTTAAAGATAATTACTTTTATATCTACAAGCTTATATATTAAACAAAAACAATTGTAATATCTAAAATTACAAAATTTATCTTAAAAAGAATTTATTTGAGGTTGTTGATACGCATATTTATGTTTTATGAGCCTCATGATTTTCAAATTTGTTAGTATAATTAATGATTATTTAACTGGAGGTGATATGGCCATCATGTGACACTAATATACATCATATACTACAAAAACATTATTATGTTTATGTAATCATTCAAAAATATTTGGATATCATAACAACTTTTGGAAGCAATGAAGCTTATGATATTCCGTTGTATATCTTATTAATTATTCATACTAAAGTCCTAAAAGTTGGAACAAAATTTTTTTTTTTTATTTACTAGATTAAATAATTACCTTAAGAATAAAATGTATTTGTGAAGGCAAATAACAACTCAATTAAAACGCTATATTATTTTCAAAAATAAATTATTAAATGAAATATTTTAAAATTGTATTAAAAAAAAAGCCAGAAACAAAACTAATTAATAACTTTTGTGCAGAAAATAGCGAATCCAATTTTCAACTGAATCTCATCAATATGAAAAAACTAAATACTTATTAATATGTAATTTTGTTCTATTTTTTGGAAAAAATTAAATTAAAAATATTTTATTTAAAAACAGTCATTTCAATAGGTTAACAGTCATTTTTTTTTTTTTTTTTAATTAATTATTAAAGTAGATATGTTTGAAATTAATTATAATACAGGCGCTATGAAAATTTCACAGAACGGAAGAGAAACAGGGAAACTCATGGACAGTATCTTGCACCTCATTAATACCCCCTCCTCCTTCTCAGTGGTGTTGACAAATGTCAATATTGATAGTCTTAAAGCCAAGGGGCGCGGGTTCGGATCTCAGGCAGTCCGATGAATATTTATTTAAATCATTTGGATAGCAAATGGTGTAGATCCTTATATAGATAGATTTTTTAAATATTGAGTATCGACTCATGGGCGTAGCCAGACATCATGTTAGAGGGGGAGGGGTGGTTTGAGAGCAAGTCCATTTTTATATACTATATAAAACTTGAAATAATACTTTTTATCTGCAAACAATTTGTAGAAAAATCCCTAAAATTAGAGAGATGGATTTTTTAGCAAAGGAAAAAACTGCCTGCGTAGGCGAAGAGTAATTTTAATAAATTAGGGGGGGGGGGGATGAGAGTTCAAAAATATTGAAATTGGAAAATAAGATAAATATACAGTTCAGTAATTTGAAAGTTTTTTTTTATTTAAGGTCTTTTTCGGCATCAAAGGCCATTTAGACCCTGTAACTATTTATTTAAATTGATATGTAGCAAATACAATTTAAATAAATTTTATCTCCTGGGACGGAATGCGAACCAGGGACCCTTGGTACAAAAGGTCAGCACTCTAACCCCTACAACAAGGCCAGAGGGCAATTTATTTTTATTTTTTTATTTAAAAAAAAAAAACACTTTTTTCTCATTCACACTCACACAAATTCACACAGTCTTTTCGGCCACTCAGGCCATATAAGACTTTTACGATATCATTTGTTATTGATTATTATACATATTTGAGTCCAGGCATTCTTATTTAAGCCATTTGGTATCCAAATGGCATAAATAAAATCATCGGACTGCCCGGGGTCCGAACCTGCGACTTTTGGTATACGAGTTTAGCACGCTAACCCCTACACCAAGGACGCGGGCATAAATTTTGCCCTTTATAGACCCGAACCCGGGTCTGTCTTTGCAGTGGTCCCAACCTGGGGGCGATCGCCCAAGGGGGCGATTTGGGTTTTCAGGGGGCGATAAATAATCGGGGGGCGATGACTATTCAAAGGGAGAAAAATTATTAGTTTACTAAAATTTAAAAAATAAAAATCAAAGAGAAAAATCTCCTATTTACAGGATGGTCAGGATAGAAGGGGACAAAATATTATCTTAAAAGAAGATAATTCCAATCCAGAATTGAAACGTCACTTTTAGCTCAAATCCTAAATTTCAATTAAAAAAATCATTTTCTTGAATTTTTTCCTCTGGGGCCCGGGCCCTTTGAGCTCAAATCAAGTTTGATCTTTTTCACGACTCAGGATAGCTAAAAACGCAGGTTTCAGTGGCTAATTTTCAAAAAATTTTCCATATCCCCAGATTCCCCAAAAATCCTCTGTCCAGATCTGATCTCTATAAATTATTGTTACTCTTTGTTTAGGAAATTTTGAAAAAATTTTATATAACTTTATTTAAATAAATATTGTAAGCTATGTATAACTATTTCAAAAGTTGTGTCAAAAACTGTGTAAAAAAGTGTTGGCATGAAGGCACAATAGCCTTTTACATACTAAAAAAGAAAACTTTAAGTTTTTTTTGGGGGGTGGGGGCCGTATTACTAAGTAGCCCCGGGGCCCGTCAAGTCTGTCTGCGGCCCTGTATATAGGCCTACGGTAATAAAATTTATATAATTAGATATTACTTCATGTACCCGAAAAAGATATAAGGGTGTGCCGCCGGGAGTCGAACCACGGATCCCCGATTTGCGCTCAGTGTACCCTTACCACTAGACCACAGCACGGCATTCAGGTATATGAACTCAGTTGGAAAGCAAATTTAGCCATCGGGAGGAATGGACCCGGATTTGGCCCACAAATTCCTCCGTCAACCTGGTGCAATCCAGTTGGAATATTTGAGACGACCTCAATTTTAACTAATTTATAAACAAAGCCTTATATCTTTTTCGGGTACATGAAGTAATATCTAATTATATAAATCTCCGTTTCGCGGCTTACCTACGCGATGTATATAATATCTTAAATATTATATATAATTTCTTATTTATAAGGTAATAAAATTGTTTAAAATAATAAAAAGTGCTTTATTATTTACACTTTACTTCAAATTAAAATTAGGCATACAATGAAAATGTAAAGGGGGGCGATAGGTGTTAGTCATCCTCAGAAAGGGGCGGTGGGCCAAAAAAGGTTGGGAACCACTGGTCTATTGAAACCCCGGTGTTTTACCACCTGCACTACCCTCTAATCCTTATATTTTTATTAAAATGTAAAGCTGTGCAATAAACAATAAATAGGCCCCAATAAAAACAAACGAGTTAATTATAAAAAATTTTTAAATAGCATAAATTTAAACTTTATAAGTGGAGAATGTTGGCAGACAAGAAATAGACGGCTAGATTGTAATTAGATAGAATGTGCAAATGTCCCTTTCTCGATTGATTAATTCCATCCTCTTCCGCTGTCAGGCCAGCGACCTGACCCCCTCTTTATCGATGACCTTTTTCGAATTTTTCCCCAATGCACCCGGTTGTTGCTATGCATCGGCGCAGGTGAATCCGGAATCATCGACGATGGGTTGCTGGGCCTATAGGATGGATGGACCATCGAGAGAGCAGGCGTGACAGGACCAAGGCCCTCGTGTCAATTTCGAAGGGGGCCACGTTTCCACCAACCAAATATTATAGAACCAGTGCATTGCTCCATGCCGTTGAGCTTAATGGCTAATTTTTTACGAGAATGGCACTTGGGCTTAAAAAAAAAAAAAAAAAAACACGCACACACACTTGCGTCCACTAATTTCAATATTAGCTCTTGGTGCAATGAGTAGAGAACACAATTCGGATCATACTTCTATTATTAGCTATTAAACCAGCTTTTTGGTGCAGTCTACTGTGGTAGAGTATATAAATGCATTATATATAAATATATAACTATATATTTTGTTAAAGTATTTTGACAAACTTTATGCCTGTATGCATAACATAATTAGATAATATTTTGGTCAGGCGCAACTGTCCCAGTTTGATGTTTAACGGATTATAGTTAATTTTACGGTTAAATAATTATTAGCTCAGGCCTCAATGAAACGAAAGAATTTTATTTTTCCTATCACTTTGTTTACTAATCATTATGAAATGTTTATAAGATATCAAATAATTAATTTTCATTTAGTATATTGCAAACTAATTAAATATATATTTCTTGATAATGGGTTTATTGATATTTAGTTAATAAATTTATATGCTAATAGTGTAATAATTTTGAAATTAAAAAATAAAATAAATTTTTAATTAAATGACAACAATTTTCACTCAAATATCAATTTTGCGATATCAAATTATTTACAACGAATTTAAGATAAAAAATCTGATGTGACAGATGACAGCACACAACTTTCTCTTACCCTTCAGCAAGGAAAAGTTGTGTTCTGTGCTTGTCACACCAGATTTTTTGTGTCGACATGTATTTAGTTTCCGACAGTACGGTTCATTCGAATTTCAAGATGTAAAATTTATGATTGGGAAAATAGTTATATTTTGTTACCATAGCAACCATTTCTCCTATCTTTCCTATGAAGTACAAGAGAAAAATGATCTTCAGAAGATTTCAATAGCAAAATGAGAATATACATTTTAAAGAACATCTAAAAAATAATTGATTTTTGAATTTTAATTAAAATCGTTACAGCGAATTTTGAGAAAATCGAAAAAAACTGAAAAAGTGCATCAGTAAAATACTAATACTCTTTGGCCGATTTTTTTCATTCAAAAGCTTCGTGTCCCGTCTCAGGGTGGTGCTTAATTTAAATATAAAATTTCAACTTCCTAGCTCTTTTCCTTCTTGAGATATTTTGTTCACAGACAGACAGACAGACCATGTTACTGAACCACTTTTTTGGATTCAGAAGACTTCAAAACGTGTATATCCATCAAAATCTCGACATCGAATTTTTGACATGAATAAAAAAATACTTTCTCTCTATAGCCCTATATATTATATTACATATTACATATAGGCTTATACATAGGTAAGAGAAAGTAAAAAATTTAACATTGCGAAATTATTAGATTTTTATTTTTACTTTCTCTTATTTTATTAATAAAATGATATTAAAATAAGAAAGAAATTTTTAAGAAAATATTGTATTCCGAATATACAGTATTTTATTTAAAATAATATTTAAATAGCAAATATGATTTATTTAATCAACTATTCAAATGTTTTTATAAGATATACTAACAATTGTAAGTGAAATTTCCTCTAGGCGATGAGTTGAAAACGTTTCAGCTTTCAGGTCATAAAGAAAGGAATAACTCATTATAAAACAAAAATTACACTATCGACAAGGTTTTCTTCATAAAAAATCTGATTAGTGAATCTAGTACATTATTTTATACTGAATTAAGATATGTAGTTAGAATTTTTCCATCAAGCCCAGTTTTAGAGATATAGAGAAAAATACATTTCAACATGCTCTAAACCGACTCTTATTTTGCATTTTCAAGATTTTTTTAGGGCCATGGCTCAGCTTCAGCCTCTTGTGTTAGGGGTGAAAGGTTCGCATCCCGCAATAAGAAAATTGATAGAGAAAAAAGTTTCTCCAATTTGAAATTATTTAAAAAATTTTATTTTTATTTATCATAGGCTACTTTTTAAATATCTCTAAATATCTTTATTTAGCCTAGTAATTAATAATAAAATTTCAAAACGTAACCAAATTAAGTTCCAAGATAGTTAACCGGAAGGAAACAGAGTTAATTAATATATATATGTATATACATATACATGTATAAATCTATAAATGTGGGGTAGGTAACTAACAACAAAATGATTATTAGTGGAGGGGAGGGCGGAATGGAATTCCAATCAAACAGGGGGGAGGACATTGATGAGCCCCTAAATTTGTTCATTAATTAAATTATTGACCAACATACATGGAGATTTAAAAAGAGAGGCTGTTTGCAAGGAAATTATCTCTACGAAAATATTCAAAATATTTATTAAATGAATTATTCTAATTGAATATTATTAGTTTATTAGGAATAAATAAAATAATTATCCTTTATCGATTATAATGAATACAAGCCGCGTCGCCAGCCGATGGCGGCCTCGACCCCCTGGACCCCCTTGCCTTTTCTTAATTAAGAGAAAAAAAAAAAATTTAATCATATAACAATTTTTTACGCGATTTATTTATTTAATATTTATTAAAATTTATTAGCTTTAATTTTTCATAGAACAAGACAAAACTCAATGATTTCCAATGAGAAAATTCATTTTTGGAATTTTTTTTGCGTCTTCCCTTTTGACTATTTGGGAACCAGGGTGTTTTTACTGGATTTCCATAACGTCCTCTATAAGACTGCAAAATTTCGTTTCAAAATTCCAACAGGAAGTTGGTCAAACAGAATGTGACATAAAAAAAGTTCAAGTTTGACCAACTTGACCCGTTGAACTCTTGAAACGAAATTTTGCAGTCTTCTAGAGCAGAATTTTTTGCTTTTAGGCCCTAGGGAGCCATGGAATTAATTAAAATAATTAAATTCCGATTGGATCAAGACAGACAGAAAGACGGACACTCCGCCATTATATAGTATATAGATAGGCTACATCCTTTTTAAGAAAAGAGAGTGGCATTTTTTAATAAGTCAAATATTTACTTTTATTGCCTGAAACGAGTTGAATGAAAAATTTCGGCACTTGACTAATAAAAGGCGAAGGTCCGCCGCAGGCGGTCACCAGCCAGCCCAAGAGGGGATGAGGAAGGCGAAGCCCGCCCAAGGCGGGCGGAGCGACTAGTATATGGGCCCTAGATATTTCAATAAATAGAAAAATCTTTAAAGATGACATTTTGATTTCAATATCAAAATTATTAGATGGCTTAGTATAGAGTAGTTGGAGAATTGATTGAAAATATAAAAATCTGGTGTGACTGGGCACAGCACACAACTTTCTCTTACCTTCGGTAATCGAATGTTGTGTACTGTGCTTGTCACACCAGATTTTTTGTGTCGACATGTATTTAGTTTCCGACAGTACGGTACATTCGATTTTCAAGATGTAAAATTTATAAGTATGACAATATATTTATATTTTGTTACCATGGCAACCATTTCTCCTATCTTTTCTATGGAGAACAAGAGTAAAGTGGTCTTCAGAAGATTTCAATCACAAAATGAGAATATACATTTTAAAGAGAATCTAAAAAATAATTGATTTTTGAATTTAAAAAAATCGTTGGAGCAAATTTTGAGAAAATCGAAAAAAACTGAAAAAGTGCATCAGTAAAGTACTAGTACTTTTTGGTCGATTTTGGTCAAAAGCATCGTGTCAGGTCCCATGGGGGTGCCTAACTTAAATATAAAATTTCAACCTCCTAACTCTTTTCGTTCTTGAGATATTTTGTTCACAGACACACACACACTGACAGACCATGTCGCGAAAACCACTTTTTTGGATTCAGGGGACCTCAAAACGTGAAGATCCATCAAAATCTCGACATCGAATTTTTGACATGAATCCAATACTTTCTCTCTCTATATATATTAACATATATATAGAGGTAAGAGAAAGTAAAAAATTTGTAATTTAAAGTAATTAATAAAAATTTTTTAATGTCTAAGTAATATGCAATTATAAAACATCCTGTAAATATTAATTTTTACTTTTTCATAGATTTATCATCTCTGGTAATTGTGCAAAAATTAGATTTTCAGATTTCACCGGAAATACTGGTTGTGATTTTAAAAGAGTGATTTTGAATATGATTGAAGTTATGCCAATTCAAAAACTATAATTTAAACCCAAATCATAAATTAATTACGGTAGTAATTATTGAAGGAATAGGGGGGGGGGGGTAATTACTGGAAATTGAAAATGACTAAATACACCTACTTTCCTTTACCACTCGATTTCAAATACTCAAAATAAAAAATAACTCTAAAAATAGCTCTAATTAAGCTCATATAAAAATATCTTTAATTAAAAATTATTGTATTTTAATATTACTTTCACTTACCTATATATATACTATTTGGTATGTAATATATAGGGAGAAAGTATTGGATTCATGTAAAAATTTCGATGTCGAGATTTTGATGGATTATACATGTTTTCAAGTTTCCTGAATCCAAAAAAGTGGTTTTTGCAACATGGTATTGATGTACTTTTTCAGTTTTTTTAGATTTTCTCAAAATTCGCTAAAACGATGTTGTTTAAAATTGAATCGTTTATTTCAGAAACCACCTAAGTGCGTTTTTTTCAACTTTCGGAAAACTAAAAAAAACTGTTTTGCAGCTTAAGTATAGGTCTAGTCTACTTCAAATATTTTTTTATCAAATCATAAACATGCTATTGGGATAATCTATTTAAAAAATTATTTTTTTTCCTTTAAGTTTTTGAGTAATTAATTTTTGAAAAAATTGCACTTAGGTGGTTTCTGAAATAAACGAGTGATTTTTTAAAAATTATTATTGAAATTAAGTCAAACCATTAATTTTTACCTGTTTTGGTATCAAAAGGTAAATAATAGACACACTTAAGTATAAAAAAGAGTGTTTTTACTATGCCTAAATCGAAAAATACAAGTAGACTACACGCTACAGTATGTCTATATACACAGCCTATATACAGAGACGTACTGCAGTCCTTTGAGCCTAGCATTCCGAATAATGTTCCGTTTGTATTTTTCTTCGTGCACAACTCCACGCCTACGCTTGGGAATAGGTTCATCATCTGAACTATCCGACATGGCTTAAGAACTATATAATGTTATATTGTATTTACATGGTTTTATATTGTATTTATATTGTTTTGTAAATTGTTATATATTGTATATTATGGGGATGGCCTTTGGCACCCGGCTTAATAAAAAAAAATAGCTTTTATGGTCAAGTAGCTAGGCGTTACATAAATAGGGCTATTTTTCGATATTTTTTTGCCTAAAAAATGAGGTTTTTCGAGAAAAAAACTAATTTTCGAGTTAATTACTCGGGATTTTTTTATTTATTCTATTAGAGGATTTGTTTCTGCACCAAATGACATCTCATTTAAGGTTGGTCGAATCGATTTCGATTTTAATCGAAAATCGATTTTGAGCTTCGATTTTCGATTAAAATCGAAATCGATTCAGTGTTTTGAAAAAATCGAAAAAATCGATTTTTGACGGCCGATTTTCGATTTTCGATTTTCCAAGAAAGTGATTTTAGCGACATGATCTGTCCGTCTGTGTTCAATTTTAAGCTTGAAGGATTTGAGCTATGAGGTTGGAATTTAAGATAGACACCCCCTGGAGCGAGAAAATAAGCGGTTCATTAAAATTGGCCAAAAAGTACTAGTACTTTACTGAGGTAGTTTTTCAGGTTTTTTTGATTTTCTTAAAAATAGCCCCAACGATTTTGATTAAAATTCAAAAATCAATTATTTTTTAGATGCTCTTTAAAATGTACACTTTACTCTTGTATTTCATAGGAAAGGTAGGGGAATTTGTTGCAATGGTAACAAAATATAAATATTTCCCCATGTTTATAAATTTTAATCTTGAATTCAGCCCTCGGGGCTTGGTGTAGTGGTTAGCATGCTAACCTCGTATATCAAAAGTCGCGGGTTCGGACCCCAGGCAGTCCGATGATTTTATTTAAGCCATTTGGATACCAAATGGCTTAAATAAAAATGCCTGGACCCCTAATATGTGTGTATTATCAATAACGGATATCGTAAAAGTCTTAAATGGCCTCAGTTGCCGAGAAGACTGTGTGAATGAGAAAAAAAGGGTGTTTAAAAAAAAAAAATCTTGAATTCAAATGTACCTTAAGCTTACTGTCGGAACCTAAATATATCTCCACACAAAAATCTGGTGTGACAAGCACAGAACACAACTTTCGCTTACTGAAGATAAGAGAAAGTTGTGCTGTGCGACGAGTCCCACCAGATTTTTTAAGAAATATAGAAGCTGATGTTTGGTTCTCTTGGTTTGTTAAAATTTACGCTATAACGTTAAAACTTAAGTTATAAAGACTAAATATGTTATACCATATACAATGTGTTGGTTTTTAAAGAAGTTATAAAGACTGAATAAATTGATTTGGGCATCAGTAATGCAACGTTCTATTTTTCTTGTTCCACAAACCGCTTGAAAATCGTAAGCAGAACCTTAAAATCAACTTATGGGCATAGTGAAAGATTTTTTGTAAAAAAATCGAAAATCGATTAAAATCGATTTTTTAAAGGCAAAAATCGATTTTTTTAAAAATCGATTATTTGGTTTCGATTTTAAAAATCGAAAATCGAAAATCGATTCAGCCTCCGAATCTACCAACCCTAATCTCATTTAGTCTGATCGGATTAGCCGTTCGGAATCTACAGGGGTTTAAACTTTCAAATTAGAATTTACCGCAGCGCGGTAAAATAAAATGATAGGAAAAAAATAAATGGTGAAATCTTTAGCTGAAAACTCATTCTTTCTAACCGTATATTCTCCATAATTATACCGCTTAAGACAGAGGAGTTATTCAAGCCGATAAACTTTTTCGTGCATGCCCCTCTAACTTGCCTCTATAGACACATGATTTGTAAGACGTTGTCACGTCAAAAAAAAAAACTATATAATGTAATAATAAACAACAAAATAACACCTAATTTTCATCGAAAACTCACGAAAACTAACTACTCAGTGTTGGGTAACCTTTGAATCAAACCAGCGAGTCACAAAACACGTGATGTCTACAGGGCACGAGTGAAATTTACTGCAGAAAGAACCTAAGCGACGGCTGCGAGTCACAAAACACGTGATGTCTACAAGGCATGAGTGAAATTTACCGCAGAAAGAACCTAAGCGACGGCGCTTAGGTTCTTTCTGAAATAAACGGATTATTTTCAAGGCTGCCAAATAGCATTGCTGATGAGGAACATTGGTTATTTCGGCACTAAAAGATGTATTTACCTTTAAATTGTACATTAGCACCAAAAACACATTTTTTGAAATTTTGTCCCTTAGGTGCTTTCTGAAATAAACGATTCAATTCATAAATCAATTATTTTTCGATGCTCTTTAAAGTGTATATTCTCAGTTTGCCTTTGAAATCTTTTGAAGCACACTTTATTCTTGTACTTCATAGGAAAGAAATCTCTATATAAGCGCCACAATTAAGTCCCCACCTGATAGATTTAGCCTTAAGTATAGTATATGGTAACCGTTGAAATAATTTTAAATTTGAAAAGGTATGAGATGATTTTATTTTACCTTTTCAAATTTAAAATTATTTTACTATTTTCCATATAGTTAAGGCTAAAGCTATCAGGTGGGGACTTAATTGTAGCGCTCACTGTACATTTTACAGTAAAATACATTAAATTTTTACAATGTTAAAAAATGTTAAAAATAAAAGAAACCAATTTGCATTTATTATTTATTAATAATACTGTAGAGAGTTATGTCGATCGAAATACTTTCAAAATGATAAAGATATTCATTAATAAATAATTATTTTCTCTTCTTACAGTTACATTTGTTACATGTTTTATTATTAAAAATAAATTTATAATCCGTCAGAGGACGCAATTTCTTTCATATTCTCTTAAATTATTTCTTCTATCAATATCTTATCATTCCCAATTCTGTACAAATGTTAAATGAAAGGTGTGATCGAGAATTTATTTAATTTAAAATTTACCTAATGTTTATTAAATTCCAACATTTGTGAACGTCTATCTTAATTAAAAGTAATGGATATTTTTAATTATTATATATTTCATAAATGTCAAAACTATATGTCCGAAAATTGAATTTCATTGAAATTATTTATTTTCTTTTTAATTGTCGAAATAAATAATTAGAAATATTTCCGGGCTGCAAATAAAGTCGATTTTTTTGTTCCAATTAACGTTAAAGGCAATTTTTGCATTATCACAATTAAATCTGACGAGGCTGATGCACATAGCAAGTTGGGATGGATGTTAGTTTGCGTGCCTGTAATTAACGTGCTCCAAAAAAAAAAAATATTTATTTATTTATTATTGTTTTTTTTTTTTTTTTTTTTTTTTGATTGGTTCATAATTTGCTTGTCTAAATGGTCTAAAGATAATTATAAAAATAAAGAATCCAATTATTAGACCCACGTAATTTTTAACTTTATTAAAAGTGAATTTTGAATAGTAAAAGAAAAAGAAAAATTTTGGAATTTTGAAAATTAAAAATAAATGTTTCCCTCTTCCTGAGTAGGAACAAAAAAATCTCAAGGTAGTTAAAAATTGTTTATTTATCACATAGGCGTAGCCAGAAATTTTTTATGGGAGGATTCAAGAAAATTTTTCAAAAATTTGAAAAATTTAAGATTATTTTAGGGTATTTTAAATCATTTTGGTTTTTTTTTTTAGCTAAAGTAAATTTTTATATTTTACTTTCTCTTACCCTGTATGAAATATAATTTGTATTATAGAGTTTCAATATCTAGTCATGGGCTTGGGTCCCATGGGGAGGGGGTTTGAACCCTCAGACCCCCCTGGCTGCGCCTATGATTTATCACATCGGCTTTAAACAAATAAAATATTTAGGCGCTGAAAGTATAAAAAAAATCTGGTGTGACAAGCACAGAACACAACTTTCGATTACCGTAGGTAAGCGAAAGTTGTGTGCTGTGCTTGTCACACCAGATTTTTTGTGTCGACATATATTTAGTTCCCGACAGTACGGAACATTTGAATTCAGATGTAAAATTTATAAGTATGGGAAAATATTTATATTTTGTTACCATGGCAACCATTTCTCCTATCTTTCCTATGAAATACAAGAGTAAAGTGGTCTTCAGAAGATTTCAATTGCAAAATGAGAATATACATTTTAAAGAAAATCTAAAAATTAATTGATTTTTGAATTTTAAAAAAAATCGTTGGACCAAATTTTGAGAAAATCGAAAAAAACTGAAAAAATACATCAGTAAAGTACTAGTACTCTTTGGCCGATTTTGATTAAAAGCTTATTTTTCCGGTCCCGAGGGGTGTTTAACTTAAATATAAAATTTCAACCTCGTAGCTCAATTCCTTCATCCTTAAAATTGAACACACCCACCCACCCACCCACCCACCCACCCATCCACAGACAGACCATGTCGCGAAAACCACTTTTTTGGATTCAGGGGACCTCAAAACGTGAAGATCCATCAAAATCTCGACATCGAATTTTTGACATGAATCCAATACTTTCTCTCTATATATATATTACATATATACATAGGTAAGAGAAAGTAAAAATATTTAGGGTCAAAATTATATAATTCTTTTTTTTAGTCTTTTCGGCATCTTAGGCCATTTCATTATTGACATTTGTCAACAACTTTAGTCTCTAGGTCACCGAGGGGGAGGGAGTATAATTTAATAATATAAAATTTTTTCCTGTGGAATTTAATCTAACCAGTAAGATAAAGATTATCTTTTCTATGATAAAATAAATAGAAACGGCAACTAAAGTCTCCTAAAAAGAGCTTCAATAAAAAAAATCTTGTAGAAAGAAATAAATTCTGTTTAATACAATTTCTTTTTTACTTTCTCTTACCTATGTATATATGTAATATATATATAGAGAGAAAGTATTGGATTCATGTCAAAAATTCGATGTCGAGATTTTGATGGATCTTCACGTTTTGAGGTCCCCTGAATCCAAAAAAGTGGTTTTCGCGACATGGTCTGTCTGTGGGTGGGTGGGTGGGTGGGTGTGTGTGTGTGTGTGTGTGTTCAATTTTAAGCATGAAGGAATTGAGCTATGAGGTTGAAATTTTATATTTAAGTTAAACACCCCCCGGGACCGGAAAAATAAGCTTTTAATCAAAATCGGCCAAAGAGTACTAGTACTTTACTGATATACTTTTTCAGTTTTTTTCGATTTTCTCAAAATTTGCTCCAACGATTTTTTTTTTAATTCAAAAATCAATTATTTTTTAGATGCTCTTTAAAATGTATATTCTCATTTTGCGATTGAAATCTTCTGAAGACCACTTTACTCTTGTATTTCATAAGAAAGATAGGAGAAATGGTTGCCATGGTAACAAAATATAAATATTTTCTCATACTTATAAATTTTACATCTGAATTCATATGTTCCGTACTGTCGGGAACTAAATATATGTCGACACAAAAAAATCTGGTGTGACAAGCACAGAACACAAGCTTTCGATTACCGAAGGTAAGAGAAAGTTGTGTGCTGTGCGCCAGTCACACCAGATTTTTTGATCAAGTGTTTATTTTCGGTCCTACATTAAGATCATCTTCAGGGTCTGTAGATCAATCATTTAATAATTTATATATTTATTTAATAAAAAAAATATTTTAGATTTATTTCATTCGGAGTAATTCGACTTTTCTGTAATTTAAAAAATTACATTAATAATAATTTGATATCTGAATAAGTTAAAATTGATTATTTTGCGTACAGATGATTTTCTAAATTTACAATTATTTTCATTTCAATAGCATTAGGTAAAGCCGTCAGAAGGCTTTTCCTGGCAATAATTCCTCGAAATGCTTTCAATCTTGAATTAACTCCAAACTTTGAAAGCATCCTGATATATTAACCAGGGGAAACAAATATTAAAAATAGCTTTAGCACTGAAGTTGGCCTTAGATCTAAATATCGTAGAAAGTAAATAAAATTAGCTGCCAGTATTGATTCCATCACGCCTCCTTAAACATATTTACAGCTATATATAAACACCTTGTTAAAGTATTTTCTCACGCTTTTAGGATTAATCAATCTTGAAAATTTTAATATAATAGAGTGAACTCAATTTCGGAGGACAGCATTTCGAGGGAGGACAAATTTTTGAAAAAATAATAAAATGTAGAAAATTGAAAAATGGAATAGTTGATTTGAATCAGGTCAATAATAATCTGAATTCTTATATCTAAAAAAATATAAAAAATCCTAAATAAAAATTAAGCAAAAATGAATACTTAGGAAGTTCGTTAAGCGAAATTCTTAAATAAAATGTAAAGAAATAAAGAAGAAAGAAGAAAGAAACGAAGTAAAGAAGAAAGAAGATAAGGAGAAAAGAATAAAAGAATAGAAGAAGAAAAGAATTGCGATCTGAAAGATTTTTTTTTTTTTTGAAAGAAAGAAATAATTAAGAATGTTTTTGTATTATTATCAAGTTATTAAAAAGAAAAAGATGTATGAGGCATTAAAAGCCCGTGGTGCTGAATGCCCTAAACTAATAAATAAATAAATAAATATAATAAAATGTTTAGAATGAATAAAGAAAACCGATCTGGCACAAGTGATTAGCAGGTAGAAGAAGATTCTGAGATAGAAACAATCAACCCCTTCCTACCAATAAAATTTAAATAAAATCGCTCTTTTAAATAAGTAAACGGTAAGAAATAAATTGATTCATTTGTAGACTGTTCATTTAAACCATTTAACGTCAAGATAATCAGTGAAATTATTAAATTGCTCACCAGAAAAATTAATCTTTTTATGAGATGAATAATAATCGATCTAACTCGTGGTAATCCCTGAAAAAAAAATCATATATTAATATTTTATCATTTATTAAAAAACAAAAAAATATAAATAAATAAAAGTAAAAAAAAAAATATGAAAAGCCCCTATTATTAATATTTTAATGTTTCCTTACAAATGTATACGTAAGGTGATTGTGTCTAAATTAACTTTCAAATATGTTTTGTTATACGCCACCTATTGTGCCTTGTCATATTATTATATAAAATAAAATTCGCTCTCATGTTAAAAAACAGCCATTGTTTTGATGTTTGTTTTGCCATATTTATTCTCTGACAGATACTCGAAGCGAAAACAATCGAAAGTGCAGTTGCAACAAAACAAGGGTTTTTTTTCCGAAGGGAGAAAAAAATAAAAATTCCTCTTTTATTATAAAATTTTGATTATTATTTATTCTGAAATACAATTTATCAAAATTTAGTAGTTTAAAATTTAAACCTAATTATCATTAGTATAGAAACAATCATTAATTTTAAAGAGCATTTTGTAATTGATTTGTTAAATATTTTAAACCTAAAGAGATATAAAATATGCTTCCATTGATTATATGATTGATAATACATTTACAATTTTTTATACAACTGTTTATTAAGTTTTTGAAACGAATCCCTGCATAAAACATATGATGTGATAATTTTATAATCATCAAACAAAATTTAACGTGAATAACTATTTTATTTGAAAACCCAAAAATAAAATAATTAACGCTGGTGGCATCGAATGAGTCATAAATAGAGTGACGCCATAGAGAGGCGTCGACAGGCGATTCGTTCAGGAGATTCAACAAGTTATTGGAGCCCACGAATTTCGAATATTTCCTTTTGATGCCATGTCGAATCTCTAGTACTATAGAGATTGTAAATCTAGACTATTCAAAATAAAGTTGTATCAATTTAGAGAAAGAATTTGATAGAAAATAGAGATATTCACTATTTATAATACATTCATTATTATATCTTATAGATATTTGTCTCTGCCACCAATGATTTATTAACTTTGCCCATCAACCGTAGGTTGGGTAGGTAAAGTTTATGTAATCGTAAAAAAATCGAAATTTTTCTGAAGCTGCCAAAATTTTGAGGTCCCCAGAGTCCATTTAAGTAAATTTTGGAATGATGTCTGCGTGTGTGTCTGTGGTAATTTCAACAAAAATCAACAAAAACTCAAAAACTATTTGTTCAATTGTTTTGAAATTTTGCACACATAATCTAGGGGTGGAGACCAAGAATTGAAAAGCTTTCGGTAAACATTGGGCCATTAGGAAGGGCTCTAGGGAGGGGGGTAATATTTTTTTCTTGAATAGTGGGTGGGCAAAGTTCTGCGCTCGGCTTAGTCCGATCCTTTATTTTTTATAAAAAGATTAAAACAGAAAAAGTTTATAAAAAAAAAAAAAAATTATAATCAATATTTTAATTCGATCTCCCAAATAACATCTTGGCGAGTGGTATCAGTATTTATAGTTGAAATTTATTACCTTGTGGGAAGGAGAAAGTGTTTGTCTCCCCGAGGAAAAATATAAATAAATATGAAAATTAGGAAACATCTGATGAAACTCTTGATAACTCTTTTGGTACAAAGTATATTTGGTTCATATTTTTTGATATCTTAATTAAATATATAATCTTCAAATTGGGGTGTTTTGGATACCAAACAGTATAAATATATATGCCCCTGGACCCTCACATATCATATTTAAATAATATGAGTATCGTTAAAGTCTATAAGATGCTGAGAAGATTAAAAATAAAAAAAAAACTGGGGATGGTAAGAAAATTGATTAAGTTGAATTTTTAACATTCAATAAAAAATCTGGTGTGACTGGTCTCACAGCACACAACTTTCCCTTACCTTCGGTAATCGAAAGTTGTGTTCTGTGCTTGTCAAGATATATTTAGTTTCCGCCGTTATATATATATTGTATTTTTTTAAACACTCACACTTTTTTCTCATTCACACTCACACTCGCACCCACTTTCCCACAGTCTTTTCGGCAATATAAGACTTTGACGATAACTGTTATTATTTATAATATCTATTGGGGGTATCCAAATGGCTTAAATAAAATCATCGGACTGCCTGGGGTCAGAACCCGCGACGTTTGGTATAGAAGGTAGGCACGCTACCAACTACACCAAGCATGAGGGCCGTCGTTATACTGAATTAGAATTCAAGACGTAAAATTTATAAAAACATGGTCAAAAATTTATTTTTTGTTACCAAGGCAGCCATTTCTCCTATCGAAAAAAAACTGAAAAAGTACATCAGTAAAGTACTAGTACTCTTTGGCCAATTTTGTCCAAAAGCTTCGTGTCACGTCTCAGGGGGGTACATAACTTAAATATAAAATTTCAACCTCCTAACTCTTCGTGCTTGAGATATTTTCTTCACACAGACAGACCATGTTGCGAAAACCACTTTTTTTTTTATTCAGACGTCAAAACGTGTATATCCCTCAAAATCTCGACATCGAATTTTTGACATGAATCAAATACTTTTTATCTAATTAATTAATTAATGATAAGAGAAAGAAAAAATTGTTAAATAAATGAAATATTTTATAAAAAATATTCTTCTCCCCAGCGATCCTTTATTTGTTAAAGGTCCTTTTCGGCATCTAAGGCCATTTAGGCCCCGTCCAAATTATTTTAAATGTTTGGTACACAATTCAATTGAAATAAATTTTTCTCGCTTCGAATCCGGAACCCCAGATATGAAAATCTCCAAGCAATTCTCCTTCTATCTTTATAATATTATATAAGTAACAAATCCAGCCTTATTTATTTAAACAAAATGACATATATTGATAATTTATTTTCAATAAATTTTAATGAGATTAATAGAGGATCGGAACTTATATCCCTTGTCTTTTTAGTTTATCAATATTGACAGTGTCATATTCCTACCATGAGGACGTTTGAAAATAAATATTTATTTAATGTTTTATCTAATTTAATAACAGGCAATTTATATAATGAGAAAATAATAAGAATACCCTTAAGACAAAAAGCTTCTAACAACAAGTGTTTACCCGTGTAATCTCCTTGGGGATTGCAGTTACTCTCTCCATCTAAAAATAATTAACATTTTAAAACACACGAAATAGAAGCGCAAAGTTAACTGCAAGCAGAGCATCGTCAACAAATTTGCGAAATCTGCGAACGTTAGTTTTTTATGCAGGACTCCTCCCCTCCCCTTTCCCTTTAGTTTCGGACCCCAATCAACTTTGCAAAATAATCTTTGCAAAAAATTGGCGTGCCAAGATTTTGCTTGAATGCATGCAAAACTCCACCCCTGTCACCTGGTTGAATGCTAATATATTCTTGCATTCTATTCAATTTGGCCACACCTTCTCTGATGGTCCCCTCACTCTCTCTCTCTCTCTCTCTCTCTCGCTAAATACTGGCGAATCGTATAGGCACAACTGCAAATAATGCGCCATTTTAAATTTGCATCGGCTTCGTTTTGCCGTGCATATATGTGTGGGCAAAGTCGATGCTGGTCGAGGGGAGGTTTTAGAGGTGCGGTGGTGTGCGGTGTGGTGGTTCCATTATGCGAACCGGTAAAACTGCATGGCCCGGGCGCAGCAGGGCCCCCCAAACCCCCCCCCCCCCCATGGAGCTCCCCAAACCCAGGCCAACGCTGGCACATAAGCCCCCCGGCTTTGGCAAATCTCGCCGCTGCGCACCGAACAAATTCGATTTTAAGAGCTGCCTGCCGGCCTTCATAGTTACTGATGGAAAGGTTTCCACCACTGCATAAATATCGATAACCTCGGCCTCGTTGATAAGGCCCCAAATGCACATGCAATTCCGGGGGAAAAAAAATCGACAAGCCCCTTCCTACTAATTATAACAAACAAGAGATGAATGAAGAGAGAAAAATAAAAAATTTTAAGTTTAAAAAAAAGGAAAAGGAAAAGTTTTTTAGAAAAATAAAAAATATCTTGAGTGGTGGAGTTAATAAGAAACAAGTCGTTGAAGTCAATTTTATTTTATTCAATTTTCTACCAGGAAGGGAACTCCATTCATGCTTTTGTGTCGTGATTGGTTTTCATATTCCTCTTTTATTAATACAATTTGTTATTAATTGTTATAATGCATTGAGAGTGTGAAATAATAAATGTCATTCTTTTCTAATAAATGTAAGCAGTTGTGAAGATAAGCTCAGGGGCCCACATCTTGTGGGTACGTGGATGGCGACCACGAGCTTCCCGAGCTGGGACTGGCAGTTCTTCTGTTCTTTACATGTCTGTCCCTTCCTTCTATATTTTCAACAGGTTTCAGACCGTGCGACGGGCCGGCCTGTTCTATTTCTTCCGGTAGCAAAAAACCAAGATTAATTATTTAAAACGCATTTAGGCGTATGAACTCGCGAATGTTCGATTTCTCTGCAAAATAAGTTCGAGAATCGACCCCAGGCAGTCCGATGATTTTATTTAAGTCAATTGGATACCAAATGGCTTAAATAAGAATGCCTGGACCCCATATATGTATATTTATCAATAACGGATATCGTAAAAAGTCTTATATGGCCTAAGTTGCCGAAAAGACTGTGTGAATGTGTGTGTGAGTGTGAGTGTGAATGAGAAAAAAGTGTGAATGTTTTAAAAAAAAAAAAAAGTTCGAGAATCAGTTACCATTGTTAGGATATGATTAGGATTAAAAAAGTTTTGAGAAAAAAAAATTCCAACGACCCGGAGAGGGCTGAACAGTGCAATTAAATAAAAAAAGTAAAAATTGCCCGTAACTCCTTGTTTCAAGAAAATAATTAATTATCTTAGGGTCGGTTGCTTCACATCTAGTCAACTAGCAAACTTATCCGACCTATAGCAAGTCATCGATAGAGTTGTATTTCAAATTTCACCTCTTTATTAATAAGCCTTAAACCGAACTTTAGGTCTTATTTCATTTAAAGCTTTTTTCGGCGTCGAAGGTCATTTAGACCCCGTCTCTATTTATTTAAATTGATTGGTAGCAGTGGCGGATCTAGAGGTGTTTCTCGAGGAGAGGGGGGTTAATCTGGAGTTACTGGTCGCACAGCACACATTTTTTTCTTAATTTCGGTAATTTAAAGGCGCATTCTGTACTTTGTCAGAATATAAATACAAATCAAATTTTTAAGTATTAATTTGTAAAATTTTACATTAAAAATACATTTTTTTTTTTCGAAAAAAAGTATTTTTTTCAAATCTCAGGGGGCGCAGCCCCCTGGATAGGCGGAAAGCCCCGCCGAAGGCGGGGCTTTGCGTCTAGTAATATGTAATATTTAATTAATTTTTTTTATGAGACTAAAACGTTGAGGTGCAACATATTTGCCTATTTATTTACAATCAGATTCAAGGACAGCTATCATATTATAAATTATATTTAAATTCCTCTTATATCAAATATTTATTATAATAAATATTAATCATGTAGCCTATATATATTAACATTTGTGAAATATATAATTGATTGAATAATATTTAGGAATGTGTGAAAAATAAATTTCACAACCTCACCTATACAAATAGAATAGAAATATACATATGTAGGATAAAATAAATAAATAAATAATAAAATTTGCTAAACACGAGGTTTGTTTTAACAACGAACCAATCTCAGATTCAGATGCATATCATTAAACTTTCATACAATAAGTTTGAATTTTAATAACAAAAATATTTAAATTTAATAAATGCAATATTAATGATGATTCATATTGTAATTTAATTTTATGCTGATTTTTTTATTTGTTTCTAAATATATATATATAGAAATAATATATTAAATGCCTACAGGATCATTTTACAAATGCACTCAGGGTTACACTGAAATGCATATTTTATTTAATTATTTAAATTAATTCCAAAAATACTATGAAAGCTTCAATCTTAACCGCCTACATTTCCCCCTCCCCTCATACCGTTCATTAAAAAATATGTGCAACATTGGATGCATAGATTCATAATGAATTTTGTATATATACACTGATAATCAATTTAATTCCTCAAAAAATTAGATTAAAATTTAAATCCCTGAAATATTTATTTAAAATAAATTTTAATATATCTATGTATTTATTAAATTAGATCTGATTTTGAGTTTAAATGAATAAAACCAGGTAAATGAGGAAGGTTAGAGCCATGTAATTTTATATAATAATAATAATAATGGTAAAACATAATAATAGTCTGGTTGATGAAAGTTTTAAGTTATTTGTTTTGAATTTTAAATTTTAATATACAATTAATGCCATTATTTGAGTTTTATCATAATATGATATAATAATAGCATTTTCATTTAAAAAAAAAATCTATTAATTATAGATTATTATATTTTATATAAAAAAAATATTTTCATAAATTATAATATTATATTTAAAAAAAAAAAAAAAAAATAGGCTTTTTAAATTATTTTTTTTTTTTTTTTTTACCTGCTATCATTTTTATAAAAATTATATTTTCATTGATAACCAGAAAATATAAATAAATATTTCATTAAATAATATTTTAAGTATTTATATAGATTAAAGAAAAAAATAAAACAATTTTTCCAGCCAATAATTTCTAAATCGTTCAAATATAGGTACTGTATGATTTTTTTTGCCTTTAGCTATTGCATTCACTCTATTGGGTGATTTGCTTTAATGAGCGTGAAAATATTTAAAAGCAAATGCTTTTGTAAAATAAAAATATAAAAATAAAAAAAAAAAATGGTTTTTATTATTTATTAATTTAAGGGTTGCGACCTTGGCGCAATTAAAATTGCGATTCCAATAACATATACATGAACCAGCAAATTCCTTTCAATTGTGCTGTAATATGATTCATATTGAAGACCAGAAAGGAAAGAAAAAATAACTGGGGTGGCAATCACAAAATCATGCCAGGGGACTTAAGAAAATTCATATTCAAATATTCACTAACAAGTAAGAAATTTCTTATTCAAATATTCAAAGATTTAGGAGATAATAAATATATCATCAGAAGGCCAATACGTCATTATTTTAACTGGATCTCTAAGTCTCTCACCATGGCCCTTACTAGAGAATTTGGCTGGGAGGGGGGGGGCATGGGACCAGCTATCCTCCGGGGAGCCTGGTAAGCCCCATATTTTCTCATTTTTTTTTTTTAAATCATCGAACCCGCGACGTTCGGTAACGCTACCAACTACACCAAGCCCGGGGCATCTTGACAAGATAACGAGCATGCAATGGAAGGAAAATAACAGTTAAATACAGTATATCTTGACACAAAAAAATCTGATCACACCAGATTTTTTATTATATAATTCTCTCAAACGTAGAAAAAAATACGAGTGTTAAATTTTAAAGCCAAAAAATTTAAAAAAAGGGGATACAGGATTTTATTTGGTAATTATAACAAAAACAAAAAATATGATTAGAAATATATGACTTTAATATAAAATTATTTATTAAGAAAGCTCACATAATATATATGTGAGCATGTAACCTATATTGAAAATTAGTTCCTAGAAAAAGAAAAAATAAAATTATATGTACATTGTCTGTATTATTATTTTAGGCCTGAAGATGATGGAGGGAACCATCGAAACTGCTAGCTACAGTTGCAGTCAAAAATAAAATCTTAATAATATACCATATATTGTTTTAATCAGCCACCACCAACTTGGACAAATAAAACTTCCGATATTTAAGAAATTTAGATGAAAAATCGTACAATCCTACATTTAACCACATTTAATCGTTAAATTTTATATTAATATTCATATTACTTGGTATGTTCGAATCGAATTATTCACGTACCTGCCTACTTGACTGCCTTTTAGTTTTAATTATACCATTAAAAAATGAAGAGATCTAAGAAACTATTTAACTAAAAATTAGATTATTTAAAACAATTTTTTTTTTAAATAAAATATTCAAATTATGTAATTATATGATTTATAATTAAAAAATTAATAAAAAAAAAATATACATTTGTAAATATTTACATGTGACTGAGGGGGTATATAAGCTTTGGCCAACAATAAAATTTTGACCGCCGTTACTAGCGAACGCGTGGTTTGGGTGTTTTTGCGAACTCTCAGAATCATTCTAGTTGACGGCTATGGGCAATTGCCTGCTTTCTCTGCGTGTAAGTTAATATAATAAACATTCTTTTATATATATTTGATATTTTTGAAAAAAAATTTTCATTTCTAAATTGAAATTTTGATTCATTTGCCTAACTGATTGTAATGTTCTCATGTCTTTTTTATTTTAATATACTAAATAAAGATAAATATCCTACCCCTACATTTCTTTTATAAGATAAATATAGATTGAATTTAGAATTAATTTAGAAATATTTTCAAATGAAATTAATAATTTTTTTTTCTTTTATTTTACAGTCTTGTTTAAAAAGAGAGGAGTGCGTGCGGCTTAAGGGCATATTAAAGGTAATTTATAATGTTTTTAATTAATATTTATTACATTTTGCATTTCTAATTATCTTTTTCAAATAGCGTACAACTATTCCTTCCTTGGAAGATGCCACCGCTCCAAGGAAGCGAGTACGCTTTCTTTTAGAGGGGCGCGACTCGCCAACGTTTCCTGTAAGTAATAATTAACTTAATTACTAGTAATTAATATTAAAATTATTGAATTTTCTCAATTAATTTTTTAGACCGATTCTGATCAACTCCTGGAATTTCATTTTTCTCAATTGAGAAGATGGAATGCAATGAGTAATCTTGTCTTAGATGAGGATCAACCATTAGAGGGATCCAACCTCGAGATGGAAGAGAATCGTTCAGGCCAAGAAACTATTCATTGCACCGGGTTGAGAAGATGGGGAGTGATGGATAATCTTGTCTCAAATGAGGATCAACCATCAGAGGGCTCCAACCTTGAGATGGAAGAGAATCGTTCGGGCCAAGACATTCATCATTATGGGAAATGGAAGGTGCCTCCCTCCTCTCCTCCTCCTCCCTTAAAGAAATTTAAGGGTCAGGATCTCTCCTTTTAACTCCATTCCATCTCGGAGTTAAAATAGGCACCTGAGCTCAAAGCATCACCTTGCCCACCTCCACCTTTGGCGAGGAATATTTTTTGGGCTCATGGCGGTAATTATTTTTTCTAATTAAATTCTAACAAGATTAATAATGTTTTTTTTTTTTATTTCTTTTTCCATATTAGAGTCGTCCCTTCCCTTGGATTGACACCTTGACGTTGGTGGGAAGGCTCTAGTAACCTTCTTCTAAATCGTTCCTCTACAATCGTTCTTCATATCTATTGATCGATTTGTTATACAGAAACATTTTAGTCCAAATAATTCAATTGCAAAAACAACAACAAATGGAAGATGAAGTGAAGCTAAGAACAATCCATAATTATAAATAATAACCGAAAAAGAAAAGCGATAAACTCCTATATTAGAAAAAGAAAATGAAAAAGAAAAAATATTGATAAAAGAAATAGAAATTTTGATTTGTGTACGAAAAAAAATGTAATTAATATTTGAAAAATAAAATAGACTTGTCTCATTTGAAATTTTATTTTAAAAAATAACGAAGAAAATTTCAAATTTTTTTTCTCTTCTTAATCTGATAGGTATATTATTTGATAGAGTTTATGATTTAAAATTATTCAATTAATAATTTATAAATTTTTTGATACAAGCCTCCAGCACTTCATAAGAGTTCAGAATATTAAGTTTAGATTATAAATTAATTAATAATATAAAACAAATATTTTATTAATGTCAAATTCATTTTAAACGATAGCCTACTTCAAATTGAAACAATCAAAATATTGGAAATTTTAAAATATCAGTTAATTTTAATAGTAGAAAACAAATTTAATAATAAAAATCTGGTGTGACTGGTCGCACAGCACACAACTTTCTCCAACCCTTCGGTAAGAAAAAGTTGTGTACTGTGCTTGCCACACCAAATTTTTTTTGGCGCTGAGCTAAGAATGCTTCAACATCAGTAAAGTGTACTTCAAACAATTTATACGATAAATTTTAATGATGTACTTATATATAAGAGAAAGTAAAAATTAAATAAAAAATTGAAAAATGAGTATAAATTTGAGTGACAATTGTCCTTATATATTAAAATTTAATTAGGGGTAAAAGGAAGAAAAATATTTTATGATGCTTTCAAAATTTTTTGACAAGTTGAACTTAAGTGAAAATTAAAATCTGTCGCCGGCTTTGGGTGGCTCATTAAATCGTTCAACTTGTTCGATGGTATGAAACTTAGTTGGATAATTCATTTTTGGAAAATGTCGAATCAGGTCAACCCTTTATGTCCTGTCGCTCTTCTGATCAAAGTTCCTCAGTCTCTCGTTTTATATGATTGGCAATGGAGCCCCAGGAGCCCCAGTCTACTTTTGACTCTGACTATAATGCAATTAGGACATGCTCATTTCTCAAATATAGAGAGTACTGTATATTATCGTAACTTGAAATGGAAAACCTCCTGGGATGGTATCTGTTTGGAAATTCCAAGTCGAGCTCTCTGATATGGAACTAGAAATAATCTGCTCTGGATCAGCTAGTTAAAAGATTTTAATTTCATTTCAAAAAGTCCAGAAGGAATTGCTTTGGCTTAATTCCTTGATTTTTAGTTAATCTAACGATTTACATCGTATTATATTCAGTCTCAGGTCTGCAGCCAAAGAGTTATGAAACAACAAGTTTACGAGAAGAACCTTATGAAATAAATGGTCAAATATTAAAAGATGGAAAAATAATTGGACGGAATGCTAGTATATGGCTGGATTAGAAAGTACCTGCAAGCACATTTGGGGCTGTGCTTTTATTCTGTAACCGGTAATTATGATATCTGATTTGATGTTAGGCAAAAATTGTTTGAAATATTTTATTGCAATCATAAATACAAGATAATTACATGATGAATTTACTAAAAAATTAATAATTACTTAGAAAATTAATAACACAGGCTGACACGATTTTTGTAACACAAAGATAATACCATATTATAGTAGAATGGCCCGCCTGAATACAAAAAAGGCCATAAAAAAGCTGTAACACGTAACGTTTTTTTGTTACATTAAAAAACCAAAACGGCTAATTATTTGTTGAAAAAATGATTTTACAATTTTTTTTAGCCCTGTATAAGTATGTCTATATATATAATATAGACTATGTTTATAATTTATATTAACGTGACATCTAAGAAAATAGCAAACATCAAAAAAATATTTTTTGAAAGACTCTAATACCATTTTTTCCTTTTAAGAGAGGTCACACCTTCTCTCTTCAAAAACCAACAGTAATCACCCATCATGGCTGGATCCCATCGACCTTGATACCAAATTTCCAATGTTCTGATATCTTCGTGGAACCTTTCACCCTCATTGTTGCCGATAGCGCCCAAATTCTTAGGAAAAAATAATAAATGAGAATGCAGAAAGTGAGTTTTTAATGACATATGGCAACCAAGCGTTTTATAGGAGTCTAAAAGTAAGTTAACTAGTTTGCATCCATATTATTGACTGAAAATCCTCCCACTAGACTTACAAATGAGTTCCAAGCTCTGACAATGAAAGATACCTATGAAAATATGCGCATCCTTTAAGATAAAATAAACTACAACCGATACAAATGACAGATATGTGGGGATGTAAAAGTTATAGCAATTTTAGTGGGACTTTAACGAGGATTCCCAAAAAATAGTTTTTCTTGCTGTTTTCTTTGTTTGTGGGACAATTTTGCAGTGAATAAATATGATGTTACGAAAATTTCGCCTTAAAAAAGTAGATTTTAACCTGGATCTCAAATTGTCAAGTATGTGCCACTTGTAGATCCTACAAATGTCCTTTTGCCCACTCTTCACATTAAACTTGGATTCATGACAAACTTTGTGAAGGCTAGTGGGAGGATTTTTAGTCAATAATATGGATTCAAATTAATTAATGAATCTCAGCTTCACATAGATTCCAGGTTTAGGTTGATTGATTTTTCAATTTATAAATAATAAATAATAAATAATTAATAAAAAATAAGAGAAATTTTGTTTTCCTTATTTATAGATTGAAAAATCCATCTGTCTAAGCCTGGAAGCTGTGTGAAGCTGAAATTGAATCACCTGGTTTGAGATCCTATAAAATTAATTAATTAATGAACTTTTAGATCCGAAAAAGTCTGAAAAACGTTTGGTTGCCATATGTCATTAAAAATTCAATTTCTTCATTCTCATTTATTATTTTTTCCTAAGAATTTGGGAGCTATCGGCAACAAGCTGGGTGAAAGGTTCCACAAAGATATCAGATACAATGGAAATTGGAAAAAACACTGGAAAATAGATGAATTTCCAATCAACATTGCCCTAAGCAACCAATGTTGTGAGCGTGGGGTGCAATCAAAGATATGGAAGAAGTCTACTAAGACTCCTCTCTCAATAAGGACAACCCCCCACTGAGATTCATCCTCAACAATGACCTTATTTAGAATATTTGAATTCCTTGGGCCTTTATTGGCCCTATAAAGTGAGTCTAAAGCTTGTGCTCAAATTTTGTATCTATTTAGAGTGACTTCAAAAAATTGGCAAAAAATCTGATATATAAAATTTTCAAATCATTTTGTGCGTGACATTTTTTTATTAAATCACCTTGAAAGTAAGATTTTATATAATCTTAAGTAAAAGTTCATCAAGTTATGATACGGGATACGAGGTTGTAAAAAAGTCATACCCCTAGTGTCCATACCACCCAAAAAGAAATTTATTTCACTGGCTACAGATCATATGAATATTAAAAATTTTTTTTCGAAGATTAGAAGGGATATTTGTTGGATGGAATGGGGTGGGGGGGGGGGGCGAGAGAAAGCATTCTTATTTAAAAATTCCAGTCTAATTTTGGTCTTGCTCATTCTAAAAATGCTATGCCACAGCTGCGAATTACTTAATACTTTGTTTCAATGGCAATTATGATTTTCAAATGGCCTTTACGTATCTCATTTTAACAGTAGTAGTCTAGTATCTGTATTTCGCTCAGGAGCCCACATCTTGTGGGTATGTGGATGGCGACCACGAGCTGCCCTAGCTGGGACTGGCAGTATTTATGTTCTTTGCATGTCAGTCTCTATTTTTAACAGGCGCCAGACCTTGCGACGGGCCGGCCTGTTCAATTCCTTTCCGGTCGTAAAAACCTATTACTGACGACCAAGAGCGGATCCAGAGAATTAAAATTAAATATACAAATTAAACACTAGGTTATTTGTTTCAAAGGTTTTATTAATTAAAAATTAACATTTGATACGTATTTCGACAATTTCTTGTCATCATCGACAAGAAATTGTCGAAATACGTATCAAGTGTTAATTTTTAATTAATAAAACCTTTGAAACAAATAACCTAGTGTTTAATTTGTATATTTAATTTTAATTTACAAAATGTTTCAACGAGAACCAACAGTCGAAAGTTTAAATCTTAGCGGATCCAGAGGTCTTTCTCGGGAGAGGGGGGGGGGGGTAATCAGGTGACTGGTCGCACAACACACAATTTTTTTCTAATTTCGGTAATTTAAAGGCGCATTCTGTATTTGTTTGCCAGAATATAAATACAAATCAAATTTCCAAGTATTAATTTTTAAAATTTTTCATTCAAAATAATTTTTTTTTTATCTCGGGGGGGGGGGGGTAAAGGGGGTAATTACCCCCTTTACCCCTCTGTATCCGCCCTTGCTGCCGACCTCGCACTACGTGAATAATCAGGAGAAGAAAGAAGAAGTTAGTATCTGTATTACAATGTTAAAAAAAAAGATTCTTAGTGATTATGACTAATTAAAAGGAAGAGGGGCTTTGGTGAAATTTATAATTGGACAGATGATATATATTTTTTTGCGAATGATAATTCTTTTAATCTTGTATTTATTAAGGTTATTAGAGGGTTTGGGGATGATCCGTGGTTCCTTATGTCAGTAGGCGGAAATTTACAATCGATAATCTGGCACGTCGCGTGTGAAAAGCCTTGTGGGTTTCGCCCTGGCCTGTCTTGGCCGAGGGAGTCCCCCTACTACTCCAATACTCAACGAGTAAAGGGGATGTTAGCTTCCCTCCCACCCCTACGCATTTGCCCCAAACGCCGCGAGAGCGCGCGCATGGCATCCAAGCAGAAAAATTGCCCTGTTCACTCGGGCTGTCAAGAGATGCCGCCACTGTACGGAATGCCATTAGCATTTTTTTTTACGGCCGTCAATTGATGGGGTGGGGAGGCTGCATAGGGAAAGGGAAATTCTCTCTCTCTCTCTCTCTTCATGCAAATCTCATTCAAATAGAATATATTCTCAAAAAAATTATAATCTCTTCAAAAATAAATTAAGAAAAAATGAATACACGATTTATTTTTTTTTAGTAAAATAAGTAAAACAAAAACTAGTAATTACGTATATCAATTATTTGTTGCTATGAAATTTTTTATTTATTGATTTAGGACGTATAGTTTCAATTATTACCGTACTGTAAAATCTATAGGCCTACTAATGAATTTAAATGACGAAAAATTACTTTAAATATGAAGCAATATCATGACCCACAAATAAAGTCCAAGGATATGAAATTTAATTGTTTTTTTTATCTAAAATATTATTTTTTTGTAAGTATTGACTGAATTCCATTTGGGTAGTTTCATTCCTCTTTGATCCCCCCCTCAATGAAATACTGACGCTCTTTTTTATTTAACACTCACACTCTTTTCTCATTCACACTCACACTCTCAGTCTTTTCGGCAACTTAGGCCATTTACGACTTTTGACGATAACCGTTATTTGGATATATAGGTATTTGAGGTCCAGGCATTCTACTGACGCCCTCAAGGGAGTAGAATTTCGCCATGATGAAAGCATTCTAGTAAGTAGTTTTGATTATTAACTTTTTTTTTTAACTACTTCATTCAGTGATAATTCAAAAATTTTTGGGATAGCTGATAATTTTTTTTTTGCTTATATGGTATTCAGACTGGAGAAGACAATATTGCAGAAACATTGCGAATCTTGCATATATTGTCAAAGCCCTGCAATATTGTCAATATTGAGCAATATTGCTGGAATATTACTGCAATATTCCAAGCTGTGTGGGTATATAAATATAGATAAAGAAAAATGAGGCAAAGAAATCTATCTTTCTAAAGCAAATTCCCTATTAAAATTTATAATTTATTAAAGAACAATCAATTTCAATGGGGGAGGGGTCAGCTGAGCCTCTACCTTTTCCTACGCGAAAAAATAGTGTAATATAATATTTATTGATTAAAGATAACCGACAAGCAGTTTTCAAGAATGATTAATATAGGCTAACCAACAAATTATTTTAAAAAATATATACCCAGTATATTATGAACATAAAATATAGTGAAACCTTGATTATTGACGAAATAGGGTGACAAAAATAGGAAAAAATAAAAAATTTTTTACCTAGTTTGATGTGGCTACGATAAAAAAATCCTAGTTATTAAAGTATAATATAAAAATATTCTGGACAAATTTCTCTTCATAAAACAACAAAAAGATAAAAAAAATATTAACAATAAATTTTTAAATGAATTCGTAAAATGAGAAAAAATAAAAAAAATACAATTTCTTTTACCTAAAATTCTAAATTGCCTGAGAGATCCTAGAGAAGAGGCTGACAAACAGCAAAATCTCTGGACGAGCCAGTATTCCTATAAAAATCGATAGATAGTCAAAATGTTCATGAGACTAACTTCTGAACAATCAATCGCTGTGTGTGTTTGAGAGTATCCGAGTTATTAAATACATTATGAAAAAAGTAGTCGTAGTGTCGAATCGATGCCCCTTTAATTTAAATTTTTGTTGAAAAGAAAATAATATTGATCGTCAATTAACCTAATTTCTCTAATAATGATAAAAAATAAAATAGGCAAATAATTTAAATGCAAAAATAAATAAATAAATTGGATATAGGAGATTTAGCAGCCAGGGAATTAAATAAAAGACTTTTATTTCATTATTAAACGTCGACGTTTCGGTCGCAAATCATGACCTTCATCAGGTCGATGCTTGATTGTAAGAAGCTCTAAGCGAGCAAGTCACTCATAATACATATATTAGACATCAAATATCATACTTATATATAAAAGCCGAAGAGGGGGTCTGTGGGGTGAAACACCCCACCCCGCCCTCGGGGTGGCCCCCTGGTAAAAAAAATAAATATTTTTCCCATTTTTTTTTTTTTTTATTTAATTTTTTATTTTATTATAAAACCCCGAAATTTTTTTTTTTTTTTTGGGGGGGGTCCGGGAGAGAATAATATTAAAAAAAAATCTTTAAAATATTAAAAATAAAAAAAAAAAAAAAAATCTAAATATAAAAAAAAAAAAAAAAAAAAATGTTGTGTTTAGTTTATAATGAAAAAAGAAAAGGGAGGGGGGGGGGGGCCCCCCTGGGGGAGACCCCCCGCCCCGCGGCGCTGCCTCTGGTATATTGTATAATTTGCCATGACAAAATATAAAATAAGTTATATTTGGATGGAGTTATGTCAAATTAAAATTTTTATTAACTCCTTTTTCTAATAAAAATACTAGATTCTCCCTACTCTGTCACAAAGTCAATCAGTGTATCTATTGATATATTGAAGAAATAGTCAACTTTACGAATTTATCCTAACAAAAAAATAATTTTGTGTTGCTATGGAAAAAAAAACTCCGAATATGTATATATATGTATAAAATAAGTCGCAATGAAAGTGGTTTGTGTGCAAATAGGGCGCAATATTCAAGGGTAATTTTTAAAATGACACCTAAACAGTGGCCATCAATATAGGGTAGCGGCAGGGCGTTATAAATTCTCTACAAGAGTTAAGTTAATTAGACGGGAGCGTAATCAAGCAGAGGGCGGTTTGAGTGACGCTGTCTGTTGAGGGGTGGCGGACTGCAGGCGGCGCCTAGTGGCCAAATGCTGAACTAATGCGTGCTGGTTGCCGCACACAGGCGCTACAAGTAGTTGGATAAACTACAACTAACCAGCCAACTATCAGATAGTTTGGTGAAGAGGGTAGCTATGAATCGTGTTATCATTATCTATAATAATAATTCTTGTGAAAATTTCACTCTCTCTTTTAAAATTTAATTTTTTATTTAATTAGAAAAGGAATATCGCTAGAGCAAAAAATTTTTTGTTTCTTTTTATGAAATATTTTATGATATTTGCTTGGCTGGAATCAATTTTTGAAAATATATTTTTTTTAAAGAATTTCAGCTCGTATGGGATAGTCAATATATAATTTAAAAAAATATAATTGCTCAGGATAGGAAGAGAAGTAGTGATATTTTCTAAAATTAAAAAAAAAAAAGAAAATTGTTCTCCTAATAATAATGTCCGAATATTTCCATCATAGTTCCAACGAAATTCAATATATAAAGGCCTCTATTTTCCAAAGACACAAGTCAAATTTGTGGCCATAATAAGGGATTATTATCATAAGGGGTTACATATTCCCAAATTATTTCATTTAACCCCTCAATAAGCTCGATGAGTCCATTATTTTCGTATCAATGCAATTATAGTTTGTGATTATAAAAGGAAGAAATGTTTTCTTACATAATAACTTGCTGGGAAATATAATCATTGAATATATTTTCTATTCGAAAATTATAATTGCATAATTTTTTTTTATTTTAAGCCTCAATTCCAGATTTCCTTCTCACTCAAGAAACTCGCATTAATTGGTGACTATGAGTTACTCGATCTAATATATATGTTTATGTTTTTCCTTTATTTCCGTCTTCTGCCCTAAGTCAGGTCGCGTTACGGGCTTGTTTCTTATCTTTGATAAGTCTTTATTTAATATGCCAATTTTGTTTGTTAGGTAATAAGATGCAATAATTAATAAAAAGCTCCCAGTTAATAACACATGCTTGTACCCAAGTAATATATTTTTGATGAAAATCTTGGTATAAATAGCCTTAATTACCAAATGGCTTGGACCGCCAATAGATATTATAAATAATAACGGTTGTCGTCAAAGTCTTATGTGGCCTGAGTTGCCGAAAATACTGTGTGAATGTGTGTGTGAGTCTGAGTGTGAGTGAGAAAAAAAGTGTGAGTGTTTAAAAAAAAAATCTGGTGTGACTGGCGCACAGCACAAAACTTTCTCTTACCTTCGGTAATCGAAAGTTGTATACTGTGCTTGACACACCAGATTTTTTGGGTCGACATGTATTTAGTTTCCGACAGTAGGGTGCTTTTTCAAGATGTAAAATTTATATGTGAAAATATTTATATTTTGTTATCATGGCAACCATTTCTCCTATCTTTTCTATGGAAGAGTAAAGTGGTCTTCAGAAGATTTCAATTGACAAAATGAGAATATACATTTGAAAGAGCATCTAAAAAATAATTGATTTTTGAATTTAAAAAAAAATCGTTGGAGTGAATTTTGAGAAAATCGAAAAAAACTGAAAAAGTACATCAGTAAAGTACTAGTACTCTTTGGTCGATTTTGTTCAAAAGCTTCGTGTCACGTCCCATGGGGGTGCCTAACTTAAATATAAAATTTCAACCTCCTAGCTCTTTTCGTTCTTGAGATATTTAGTTCACAGACAGACAGACAGACACACACACACAGACAGACCATGTCGCGAAAACCACTTTTTTGGATTCAGGGGACCTCAAAACGTGTATATCCATCAAAATCTCGACATCGAATTTTTGACATGAATCCAATACATGCTCTCTCTATATATATTAACATACAGTATATATAGAGGTAAGAGAAAGTAAAAATCTAAACATCAATCAGATTGATTTTTTTTCCAAGTTTAAAGTGTGAAATTTTCACAATACTAAGTTTTAAAGACTCGATTCTGAAGAATTGTAGATATAAGAAGAAATTTAAAAGAATAAAATCTAGACCAAATTTATGAAAAGGTTTCAGAAAAGATTTTCATCTAGAAAGAAAGAGTGACATGTACAAAATAATTTAAATTTTATATCTAATGAATAAAGATAGCAATTAATTAAGAATGTGGCTGTGAAGATAGCACTAATTACTATTATTTTTCTCGGATAAAAAAAATTATGAATAAGGAAAGGAAACGTCAGTCGATTATGAATCAGAAATCCATACATGTTTAACATGACAGTTGGCCTGAGGGTTTATACTAACTTCAATTCAAAGATCTAAAATGACATCATCGTTAACCCTTCAAACAGGCATTCGACGCGGAAGGGAAAAGAAAAAAAAAGGGTTCGTAGAAAGACATGCTCCTGCACTTTTATAAAAACATCCATGTCAAATAACCCGCATGCTTTGAAATCTACAACTTTATTGAAGGGGATCGTTTTGGGCCAGCAGAGGGGACCAATGGGATGCCAGAGAAAGCCTCTTTGCCTCAGAGGAATCACCCTTTAAATAGTGAGATACACTACTAATTAGTGAGATGTTATAAACGAGAAAATTAATGGTTTATTTCATTTATTATAATTATAATTCGTAATATCACATGTAGGCCCTATTCAAAGCAAAACAAATTTAAGTGTAATAAAGTAGTGAAGTTTTTAGGTCACTTGATACTTTTCAAAAATGACGATCGTATGACGATGTCGACGCAATTCAAAAATTAATATTCAATATCTTTTTAAAGGTCTTTATGGGTCCTTAACACATTTAGATCTCGTTCATATTTATTTCAATTGATTGCTAGTCAATGAAAATCAAATAAATTTCACTTGCTTGAATTGGAAAAAGAACAAGAGGACAAGAAGAGAGATCTCTACCTCTGTGCTGCGACTCAGAGGAACAATTAAAAGAAAATGACTTGTATAATAAGATGAAAACCGGTATAGGAAAGTAATTAAATACTTGTTGTGAATTAATTTTTTTTTTTTTTTTGTTTAAGGTCTTTTCCGGTATCAATGGCCATTTAGACTCCATTTATTTCACAAATGATGTGAATTAATTGAAAAAGGAAATTTACGTTCAGTTTTCCAAAGTTGTTTGTTTATTATACCGCGGTATTTTATTTAAAAAAAATATATATCTTTTTATTAACTTCTTTAGTAAGAATCGCACTTTAAATAAAATAAGACATCAAATGTCAAAAGCTGTCTTTTGATAATTAACATAATATTTAGAGCCCTCGGGCCTTGGTGTAGTTGCTAGCGTGCTGGCCTTCTATACCAAGGGTCGTGGGTTCGGATCCCAGGCAGTCCGATGATTTTATTTGTCATTTGGATACCAAATACCATTTGGACCCCAATTATATACCATATAGGCCTACTAACAAATATTGAGTATCGTTAAAGTCTTATAAGGCCTGAGTTCCCCAAAAAGACAGTGTGTATGTGTGTGTGTGAGTGTGTATATGAAAAAAATATAGTAGGCCCTAATATTTCTGAATAATTTTTTATTTTTTTTATTTCTTTAAGGTCTTTTTCGAACTTAATTCCTATTTATCTAAAAATTTAGTATCCAATTGAATAAATTTTTCTCGCTTGGGAAAGGGAAGCAAACCCCTGACCTTTATGACAAGAGTGCAGTGGCGTCATTTCAACTTTTTCTTGGGAGGGGCAAATTTTTTTCTTGGGGGAAAACATTTATTTTCTTAGAATTTACTTACAAATAGATACTCAAATTTGGCCAAAAAATATTTAATTTAATTAATTGTTTAATTTTGTACAGTTCGTATACTCATAGATTATATTTTGAACTACCCGTATATTATTTAGAATAATATAAAATTTTATAAAAATCAGAGCCCTTGGGTGAAGGGGGAGCAAATGCCCACCTGCCCCCTAAATGACGCCACTGCAAGAGGGGAATGTTCTATCCCTGTGGTACGGCCCAGAAGCGATAAAGAAAAAATAAAATAGTACTTATCGCTTCTGGGCCGTACCACAACCGATCTATTTTATTTTTTCTTTCTAATGATAGACCAACTATTTCTCATCTCATTTCATTTACGGTATTTAATGATAAAAAAAGGAATTTGTTATGAAACCCAAATTGTTCCTTTTCAGCTATATTTAAGACAATAATTTATTAATTTTAACTTATTTATATAATTTTTAATTTCTTCTAAATGGACCAAAAGAAAATAGTGTGATATACGGTGAGTCACATCAGATTAAAAAAAATTTTTTTTTTGTTTGAAATAATTTTTTTTATTTCTTGAAGAATATGAAATTATCGATTCGGTCAAATGAACTCAACATTGGAGTTTATGAAGCAGGATGATTGGGCCGTACTAATAAGTCAATCAGGAGAGAGCGGGTGCACTTAACGGCCGAAGCGATCGTGTTTCCATTTTTGCTAAACGGCCCTTCTGGCCACCCTTTGCTCCTTCCTCTCTATTGGCTTGCCAATATAGGCAACGGACTGTCGGTTTTTTTTTGGTGGTGCGCGCCCGGGCGCAGACAGCCAGTCGCGTTTGGCATATGTGCAAAATTAAATCATTTATCTCACAGGCGCACACGAAGGGAAGAGGGCTCGGCGCCACACATCTCTATATAATAATATTTCAACGGAATGTGTAACAGACAGGTGCAAGTGGAGTTTGGATGATGTGCTCACACCTTAGTTCCAACCCTATTCTGACACTTGATTGAGCCACATTCGTTACCTCCGCCCTACCCGTTGGAAAATAAATCGCCTCGGCTATTGTTGAATATGAACTGCGGTTATGACGTCATCAATTAGTTATGACGTTTTCCGCCATTGATCAGTTTCTCGTGCGTGTCTTTGTTTGCGAACACACATACCAGTATGTGGATATGCGCACTTTTTTTCTCTAATATGCACCACAAAAAAAAAAAATAAATTCACAATAAAATGCGAAAAAAAATTGCCTCGCTGGTGTTTGCATGTGGGGAGGACTGCAATTGGGTGGCGGAGTTGGAGTTTGGGTTATGGGATGGGGTTGTGCGTGTGCAGCCAATAAAATTGGGCGAGATTGCGGCCAGATCGGATGTGACGTATTCGATTTAATTAACTCCGATTGGCACACTGGACAGAGCGATGTCGCTTCCGACTAAGCCTCCCCTTTAATGGGCAGCCATATCTTATAAGCATTGGTCAAGAAAAAAATTTTTTTGCCCTTTACTCTCAAAAAAAAAAAAAATTAATTTTTTTTTTTTAGAAATTTGAAAAAAGACGAATTTTCATCTTATAAACTTTTTTTTTGCCCTTGACCCGTGGCTCAGAGAGAAGACACTAGCTTCTCGCGACGGGATCCCGGGTTCAGCTCCCGTCCCAGGCGAGAAAAATTTATTTCATTTGATTTGACTACAAATCATTTGAAATAAATAGGGATCTAAATGGCCCTTAGATGTCGAAAAAAGACCTTAAAATAAACCTTTTTTTCCGTTTTTCCTACAGAGAAGTATTTTTAAAATATTTAAATTTTTGGTCATAGAACATTATTAACGGTTCTTTAGAATATAATTAAATAAATAAAAAAATTTAATTTCTAATTATAGACCACATTTTTGTATTAAATAAAAATATATAAATTTGTACAGTATTTATATATTTTTAATAAATATTTAATACAAAAATGTGGTCTATAATTAAAAATTCTCCTAATATAACATTTCAAACCACAAAAACATTTAATTTCATTAGTACAAAAGTAAAAATCTTCTGTCTGGTCGCACCGCACACAACTTTTTCTTATCTTCGGTAATTGAAAGTGTTCTGTGCTTGTCACTCAAGATTTTTTGTATCGACATATATATATTTAGTTCCCGCTGATATATTAGAAATTAAAAAAAAGCATATTATATTAAAAAATTTGAAAAAAAAAGTCGGTCTTAAAAGTCGATTTTTTCAAAAAAAAGTCTCTAAGAGAGAAAAAAGCGCAAAAAAAAGTTGCAAAAGTCGTTTTTGAAAATCTCAAAAAACGTCTGTTTTTATGAGATCAGTGGGGATATCTAAGAAAAGTGGTAAAAGTTCAAAAATTGACAAAAGTCGAAATACTTTTTTTCCTCTCTCTAGTTATAAGAAACTTATGAAAATCAACACACTATGACGAACACAAATTATCTCTTTATTTGGAGCACCTATTTTCCGCAAGAAAAATAATTAAAAACGATAACTGCTCGTGAGTTGTTACCCCTTTCCATAAAATCTTAACAATTACAATCTTCTATTATTATTCATCTCAGTTCTTAAAAACCAATTCTCAAGGCTAGTAAATCAAAATTTCTTTGATGAATTAATTAATTGCTCTACGGAGTAAATAATTTTTTTTTCTAAAAAGCTTATTTATTTCTAAGTGAAATGACTAAAAACGCAAATTGTAATAAATCTTGATTTTTAATTTTTTTTTTTTATATAAATTTAATATCTCGCTACTTTGCAAGAGGCCAACTTTCTAGTATGATTTATTTCTTTAAAAATATTTTATCATACATCTAAGTAAAATAAAAAATATATTCTCCCAAGTCTAAATAAAAGTGGAATTTGTGTTATAATTTACTAGGCTAAAAGAAAAATAATATAAAAACCAGACAATAAAACTGCCCAGAGAGACTACTTATTTAAATTCTTCCGCTTGGTAGAGGAAAAAAAAAACGAATTTAATTTAGTTAATTGCCGCCACAGCTTGCTTACTTGAGTCAAGGCTGAACTGTATGTTCTTTTCTAGCCACAATTCTTTCTCGTAAAGCCTCCTTCCACTGGCCCCAAAAAAAAAAGAAAAAAAAACACCCATCAACTCTTTGGTGACCCACGGCGAGGATTTGCCAAGGTTTTACTCAGATTTTGCTGTCCTGCAAAGGACGACAAGAAGAGGTGGGAGATTCTCTGCAGAAACAACGAGCTTAACGCGGCGACTGCTAACTGGAAGAAGGAAGGGCACGTAGGGTAGCTAGCGAGAATTACAAGATAAATACGGCTAAATTAAAAAAATACTCTTTTTAAAGGCAAGTTAAGTCGGAATAAGTAATGCAGCCGCATATGTGTTCTTACCACAAACTGGCACGCGGAAAATGTTAATATTTACTCGGAATGTCATATTTGAATCTTTCTTTTTTGAAATCTCTTCATAGGATTAAATTAAAATATCTTTAAATGAGCAAGTATTTAACTTTTCACTTAGATCCTAGGTGAAAATTAAAAGGTAGAAAATAAAAAGAATTCCCCAAAGGAGGTATTAAATAATTAAAATTATTTATTTCGAAAAATATTTACTTTTCTTTTTCATATTTTATTTATTCCTCATTTCTTATGTAATTAAAGGATTAGTTCTACTTAAGCCTATGTAAATTTAAAATTAAATGTTTTTTTAAGAGAAAAAATCTGGTGTGACTAGTCCCACACCACACAACTTTCTCTTACCTTAGGTAATCGAAAGTTGTGTTCTGTGCTTGTCACAAGAGGAAGGAAGAGACAGACATACAAAGAACTGAAGGACTGCCTGTCCCAGCTCGGGCAGCTCGTGGTCGCTATCCACGTACCCACAAGACGTGGGCCCCTGAGCAAAAAGATACCAAAAAGATTTGGAATAAATTTAAAGAATTGTTAAGAATAAAATATATGATAGATTATTTTTGGCTGTTTGATTTAAAAATTGAGGTGTCTGTATTCATCGATGTTTTCGTTTCTGACATTTATTTTACTGAGAAAGGTTGCAATTAACGACCGAAACGACAAATATAAACTAAATAAAAGAGGCTTTTGTTTAATCTTTGCCTGTATTCCTGTCCTCTCAATTTATAAAATTTATTATTTAGAAATTATTTTTTCTACCCTTAAACCAATCTTCAGGGTATAAGTAAAAATTATTTATTAGTATCTGTGAGGTTTCACTAAGTTATCCCTGAAGATGGGTTAATAGTCAGAAATATCAGTTTTTTTTTTTATTTGCCTCCTGGCTATAATATATCGAGTTATAAATTCAAATATTTCTTTCATTTATAACTTATTGTGAGGAACCTCACAGATTCTAAATTATTTTTACTTACAAATAATAAGTAAATACGGTTAGAAAAATATATGGCGTTTAAAATGAAAATTTATAAAAAAAAAAAAAAAAACCCTAAGGAAAAGTAAATTACATTTTTTTTAAATAGCTTTACTCTTCCACCCTCTTTCTTATCTCCTTATTTCTAAAGACAAAATATTTAATTATTTTATTTAATAATTAAAAATTTCGTTTTTTAGAAAAAAAATTAATGGTGTGTTTTTTTTTCACCAAAAGGTGGCTACTAGTATTTTACCGATGTACTTTTTCAGTTTTTTTTTTTCGATTTTCTCAAAATTCGCTAAAATTCATAAATCGATTATTTTTATTTAGATCCTCTTTAAAATGTATAGGGTCTATTCTAATTTTTTCCTGAAAATTGTTTGAAGTTCATTTTACTCAGAGTAATATTTGGGATTTTTTAAATCAAAAAAAATCTGGTGTGACAAGCAAGAACACAACTTTCGATTACCGAAGGTAAGTAAGTAAGAAAAGTTGTGTGCTGTGCGACCAAATTTTTTGAATTTCTTTTATTTGTTTGAGTTTCATTGTAACTGAAATAAATTAAACTCCAAATCATCACTTTAATTAAATAAAATTAAGTGATGACGTAAACTTATTATCTTATGCCCAATTTTAATTGGAGAAAATTATAAATTATTAACTTATTCATTAAAAGTTGAGATTATTTTAAAGAGAAGATCTAGAATGATACGAGATCATTAAAAAGAAATATTATTAAGGGTAGAAGTTTATTTTTTGATTAAAATATACAAATATTTTTATTTAATCCATTTAAGCCCGGTGAATAAAAAAAAAATCCTTTAAAATCTCTTCTTAGTAATAAATAAATAAATTGATTTAAAAGAATCTGAAGTTGCAGGCAATTCAAAGAGTGAATAAAAAAAGAGAAATAGAGGGAAAAAAAAGAAAGGTGGAATTGAATTTCGGATTTATTATTAAAGGCTATTCTACAAAATTCATTTAATTAGTCAATATGTTTGTTTTGTTAAGAAGCGAATGAGCGAGAGAGCAAGAGAAAGGGAGGGGATGGAGGGAGGAAAGAGAGAAAGCCAGGTCGTAGGGAAATCGGCTTCGGGAGTAGCAAGGGTGGGTTGAAGGGGGGGGTTAATTTAGTCGGCGTTAATACTGATTTATTCGCCCCGGAGCTCCTCGTCCTCGTAGGTGTCAGCAGCGGCGGCCGCGCGATAAATTTCGCCGTCGCCCGAGACGGCCCTAAAGGGTTGCTATGCCTTTGCGGCACCACCGCCCCCCTGGCAATAAATCGGCGAAAAGGGGGGTCTTGTCCCCCCCCTGGGGCTCCCCAGTCTGATTGGACTGTCAACGTGGCCGCTACGTCGACCTGAACTTGCAAACCCAACATTCTAAATTCTACATAACATTAACGACGGGATTATCTCTTCTGATCTCGGATTTCTTTTTTTTTTTTTTTTATTTGCATTCAATTTGATTTTTCATCTTAGAATTGATAAATTTTCTTCAAATTTTAATGTTTATAGTAAACAAGAAAAAGCGTTCTTCCGAAATCTTTTTTTTAAGGTCTTTTTCGGAATCTAAGGCCATTTAGACGCCATCCCTATTTATTTCAAATGATTTGTAGTCAAATCAAATGAAATGAGATTTTTCTCGCCTGGGACGGGAGGCGAACCCGGGCGCGAGAAGCTAGTGTCTTCTCTCTGACCCACGGGTCAAGGGCATCTTTTTTATTTAAAGACTTACAAAGTAATAATACCGAATAAAAAAATACATTTTCCAGCACGCATTTTTACTGGCGCCTGTGTACAATGTATATACACGTTTTGAGGTCCCCTGAGTCCAAAAAAGTGGGACCTCTAAATTGGTCTATCTGTCTGTCAGAACAAAATATCTCAGGAATAAAAATAGCTAGGACATTGAAATTTTATATTTGATTTAGGCACCCCCTCCCTCCCCCCAAGGGGTTAAAATAAGCTTTTGAACAAATAGGACTAGTACTTAATTGTTGTACTTTTTCAGTTTTTTTTCGATTTTCTCAAAATTAGCTTCAACTGATTAAAATTCAAAAATGAAAGTTTTTTTCCTTTATAATTTGAATTATTAAATAATAGTCGAAAACCATCTCCAAAAAATTCTTAATCAATTAAAAAAAAACTATGAAAATCCGTTCAGTAGTTTAGGAACGCATACAGAAAAAAATATTAAATTTTTACAAACGAAACAGGCCAAGAATTATCAATATTAGTTTCAAGAGGTTTTACTTGGCATGGAGTTAGTTGCAGGTGGAGATGCAATGTAGGAATAAATAAATAAAATTTATTATCAGGATTTTTTATTGACGACCTAACCGAAACCAATTTGCCGCGGTTAGTCGTCAATAAAAAATCCTGATAATAAATTTCATTTATTTATTCCTACATTGCATCTCCACCTGCAACTAAACCTCTTTGCAACTACCTGGGAAAAAAAAAATTTCCCCCCTACAAGTTTCCAAAACCCCTCCTAGTTGGCCGCCCCATTATCCCCCCCTCCAATTCTTTTTCTGTGTGAATTTACCTGAGCCTTTATTTTGTTGTTATTTTTTTTATATATAAAATAAACCTTCTCTTTTAAAAACTAATAAAATATATTTTTTATTATTGAACTAATATTAATTTTTACATTATTAATAGATGCTTATGATGGAAAATTGACGACGCTTAAACGCCATTCATCAATTGTTCAGGACTAAGAAGAAGTCAAACTTTTAGTAGGTAGCGTGCCTACCTCCTATACCAAACGTCGCGGGTTCGGACCCAGGCAGTCCGAAGATTTTATTTAAGCCATTTGGATACCAGGTGGCTTAAATAGAAATGCCTGAACCCAAAATTGATTTATTAATTACAACGGTTATCGTCAAAGTCTTAAATGGCCTAAGTTGCCGAAAAGGCTGTGTGAATGTGTGTGTGAGTGTGAGTGTGAATGAGAAAAAAAGTGTGAATGAGAAAAAAGTGTGAATGTTTTTTATTTAAAAAAAAAAAAAAGTCAAACTTTTAAACAATTAACATTAGGCTATATTTATAAATACATTAATTTAATGTAAAAATATGACTTTTTGTTAATCCTGAAGATGTGTGCGATTGGATTACGAAACGTCAGCAACAGGAGCATATTGTTTTTATTTTTCATCTGGTTGCACACGTTAATTCCGACTTTATTTCTAAATATTTTTATTAGGGTTTAATTCCCCAACTCCCTTTTGTTTGATTCCCTTTCCCTCTCCCTCATCGACCTGATTCTTCTTCCCCTCCCCCCCCCCTATCGCTTTTGATTCTCGATTTTTTACTCCACTCAACGTGATTTCTAATCTTAACTCACGTTTAATTAATAATATATAAAGATTTCTCGAGTAAATATGATTTTGATTCAGGGTTTTTAATTAAATACTAATCGATATTTATTGAAACTGTCATAAACACCTGGTAACATAATTTTCGTTTAAGTTGGAGTGATTGTAGATGTTATCAGCTTACAACATTTTGATAAAGAGGCCTTACTAGTATATTGGTATTACATAATATAAAAAAGAACTAAATACAAATTGGAAAACCTCACCTATGGAGTAGTGGTTAAGTAAATATAATTAATTATCTATTATTATAAACAACCAAAATAACGATACCGGTAATCAATTTCTCGTGTATAAAAATTAAAGTAGATATCAGTGTTTTATTTATTAATTTTTCAAAAGTAAAAAATTTCTTTTAAAGTCAATTTTTTTGAGCTTGCCCTGGCAAAACGCGTCATGTTTTAAATAAAAGTCGATGGTTAGCTTCATGATCCAAACCCATTTTTTAATAATTACTAATTAATCATTTAAACTCTCAACCGTAGGCTCTAGTTAAAACATTGTATTAAATAATATTTTAAATTTGAAAGGAAAAAACATTTTTTTGTCATTAATCGTCGTTTATTTTAGTAAATAATAATACAAAAATGGTTTTTAATTAACTATAATAAAATATTTCTTACTCTGTAGCCAAACGTTGTTAATAACACTTTTTTATTATATTTCAATGATGGGAATGTCAAAATACGTATTAGTTCTATTTCACCAATAATAACTTGAAACATATCACCTAGTGAATCATTTAAAATATTATTTTCTAAATAATAATTATGGAATGGAAAAGAGCAAGTACAGGTGCAGCAAATAAAGAGAGCCTTTGGATGCCAAATGCCGAAAAGGAGACGTTTCGGACAAAATTTATTTGTCCATCCTCGGTCCTCGTTGGCTTATAAATTAATTAGGCACAAAGTTGTCATTGTTGTTGCGGCACGAATTCTTATAGACTCTCACGAAATATTGACACTCGCCTGATTTTATAAAAAAAATATACATGTGCACAAATTCGTGCCGCAACAACAATGACAACTTTGTGCCTGATTAGTTTTATAAGCCAACGAGGACTGAGGATGGACAAATAAATTTTGTCCGAAACGTCTCCCTTTCGGCATTTGGCATCCAAAGGCTCTCTTTATTTGCTGCACCTGTACTTGCTCTTTTTCATTCCATAACATCAACAACAACTTCTCTTTAAATTATAAATAATAATTAATTTAGTGTATTTTTTAAATCGATAACTCGTGAATTGATTGCCTTTTTCTTCAAGATAGCATATTCAACTTAGGCATTGAAGTTCTATCCCCTTCAGTTTATCTCGATTATATACGCATGAACATAAAAAAAAAACTCGTAAAAATGTCAATTTGGCTCGCGTGGCCCTCCCTATCCACTTGTTAGATCACGCTAGTTGAGGAAAACGTTTCAAAAGAGAGATACATCGTTATTTGAGCAATTCGTATTTCCTGTTACCCGATTCTATCTTTTCAAATCAAATCTAGAGTATAACAAAATTTTAGTGGAATTTTTTGTGTATTAGAGATGTGGATCTACGTATTAACAAAAAAAAAAAAAAAAAAAAAAAACGTTTTGAGCTTAGTGATGTAAGGATAATTGGAAATCGTTCTTGATTATTATAACTTATTACTAGTTAGATTTATAATTATTAATTTAAGAAGTCATGGTTTGTAGATAAGATTACAATATTAATAATGAATTTTTTGATTAATTACTCCAGACAGCCATAAAGGATTGAGCGGTTCACCTAAGTAAAGTTCTGAAATCTCTCTAGGACTTAACAAAGTACATAGTGTAAAAAAAATTCAAATTTTGACAATTATTGAAATGTCCATATTCATATCCTAAAAGCCAAGGAGAGGTCGGACCTGAGATAGTCCGATGAATATATATTTAAATGGGTGGTTTAAATAAATATCACTAGATAATTTGTATCGTAATTTATATAGAGTGTATCGTTTAAAGTCTATATGGCCTCAGATGCCGAAAACACTAAAAAATACCAAGATTTTGATTTTGACTAGAAAGTAAGTTTTAAAAAAGAAGTGTAAACATTTACAGCCCTCAACTGTTGAGAAATATTGATTCAAATGCATTAAAAAAAAAAAAAACGTAACGCCTAAAGATAGGCAACCAAAATATAAGCTTTGTTGTTGGTTATCCGTAAAAATAAGGGGTACCGGTAAATAATAAATAATTTTTAAATTTTTATAAAATTTGACTTAATCTGCGACGAATGATATATTATTAGGGGATAATGACGAGCCTCTCCCACCCCTCCACCTCTATCATTCAAAAAAAAAAAAAAAAAAGATTAAAAACAAAGAAAATTTACTAAATAAAAGGAATTTTTTATAAAAACTGAAAAAAGAAAAATCAACTTTCTAAAAACAGTCATTCATTCTCAACGGGGTCGAGGTGGACCCCTTAGCCGATAAAGGTTCAAAAAGAGTCTATAGTATTTCAGTGATCTATACGAGAATGATGATACATTTTTTCTGTTTTAGTGTTTTTTTTTTTTTTTTAGTTTATAAAAGATATAAATTTATTTAGGTCGTTTCCGCCGAAATCATTTTAGTGCTCTCTAAGATAAATTAGTGATCAGCACAAATTAACTAAGCCAAAGATTTCTTTGAGCCAATTATAATTATTTTGGGACGAAAGGTTATGTCGAAAAAGAAAATTTTTATTAGGCCTATTATTAATTTGTTGAAATTTTGATTATGTATAATTAGAATTTTAGATGTATGTTATATCTAAAATAAAAACTCCTATATAAGATAATTTAATACTGTCAAAAAAATAAAATAAAATATTTTTATAGACGTCTATTGTCGAAATCTAAACGACTTTTGTTATGTCTCTTGGTATGATCTTTGTAGCGCATAAAGAAGGTCACTTGAGTGATTCAATCTGTTAATCGTGGTGTCTGTGTTTGGGTGCGAAATGGGGTGTGAAACCTCGAACTGCTCCAGCCTCCAACCCCCGCATGCCGTGTAATAAAGTTGCCTTAAGATTGGACTATGAAAGAGGGCCGTACGTGAGCCATCGTCACCCGGTTATAGACATAAGAACGATTCATAAAAAAACATAATGCATTCAATACTGCAGAGGCGACATTAACATTTAAAAGAAAAATATGGTTCGAGAATATATAGCTCTATACTCAAATGTCATGAGTTTACGTTCCGGAATCGTAAACGTAAGATGTCGACTGGGATTTATCCCCGTGAGGGTTCCTGCTTTTCTTCTATTCCTTATAAAACATAGCGAACTTTATAGGATCGTCTGGTCAGGTATGATAGTATGAACGTGAGGCCATTTTAATAAAGCAGACAATTCCGAGTCTAGATAATAAAGAACTGGTGTTAACGAACAACTCACATAATTCTCTCAACTGCTCTTCTGTTATTACATCTTAAAAAAAAAAAATATTATCACTTGATCTTTTATTGTTGTTTCTTCTCAGTTTTAAGAATAGTTTATTCAATAAAATTAGCAATTGTTTTTATCTGACCTAATTCTTTTAAATTCAATTTTATCGTAATTTATAAATTGATATTCCATCTCTGAGGATCCTTTTACTGCTAATAGTAAAATTCTACTCAAATAAATTCAAGTTTATTTTTATGGGTTTCTTAAATTTTAAATCACTTTTAAAGTATGTGATTAAAAAATTTTTAATTAAATTAATTTATTTATATACTACTAGAAACAGATCGGAGACGCCAAGAACAATCCTCTTGTGCAAATAGCACATCTTTAATTTATTTCTATAAATATAGTGTTTTTAAAAAGTCGAAAAGTTTGTAGTTGAACCCAGACCATCTTTTGTCCACTTGCTGCAGAACTTTGTCAGAGGTCAAATGAATTTTTCGACTTTTAATTGACCTTGGTTAATAGTGTTTTTTCTCTATTTGTTTCAATTTGGAGCCAATTTAATTGAAATATATTTTTGTCGCTTCAAAATAATACAATGATGTTTCTGTTCAAGATTCGTAAAAGTATTGAGCAATCTTAAATTAAACAAATACACAATAATTAATTATTTTATAAATTTTATTTTTAAAATAATTTTTTTTTTAGTGACAAATAAGGGACAAATCGGATCGCTGCACAGTCAAGCGAGTGATTAGTCTCCTGGATACTTAAATGATATAAAAATGTATTCGTAATAATATTGAGATGATGGCTGAACTATTAACAGATATGAGTAGGATGGCAGCCAGGAAGGAAATCAGACAAAAATTTAATCAATCTTTATCTAATTTTATTTCAATTGTCGACGCAAATACAGATGGGCGTTATTAACTATCGATTGTCCTGAGAAAGGGGGCGATTTGCGTCCGAAACGACGGCAATCGAAATAAAATTAGATAAAGATTGATTAAATTTTTGTCTGATTTCTTTCCTGGCTGCCATACTACTCATATCTGTAAAAATGTATTTATGATAAATCAGACTATCCTGATCCCAGTATAAATGTGTAGTTATATGTGTAAACAAAGTTTTCAAAAATCATGCGATAAAAAAGAATCCGGACACTTTCATAATTTTTGTGAATATTTTAAAATTGTGATTCAAAAATAAATATTTAGATAAATAAGCAATTTTTTTTAAAGTCTTTTCGGCCTCTTAAGCCATTTAGACTTTAAATGAAAGTAATAATTATTACCCCAACAGCACAAAATATTGCAGCAATGTTGCAGAAACATTGCGAATCTTGGCAACATTGCAGCGGCAATATTCCAAACTAGCAATATTGCTGTTTGAGCTGCAATATTGCATCAATGTTGCCGCAATATTGTCAACATTGAGCAAGATTGCAATATTCCGTGCTGTGTGGGTATTTACGATATATGGGTCCAGGCATAATGATAAGCAAATTTTAAAACTTTTCGGTGTTAAAAATATTCTGAAGCATGAGTATAAGTGATTAATATGGTAGCAGCTCTGCCCAGGATGCAATCCGAGAGGTTGGAAGATTATTCTCTCATCATCCACCCCCACCCCTCGTTACTCCATACTCAGCACGAAAGTTTCATAAAATAATTAATTCAAAAAATGTAATAATAGTCTAATGATTATTTTTAGAGAAATAAATTTATTTTTTAGAGTTCTTGTAGTAAGGAATAAAGAAAAGAGCGATTGCAGCTATGTTTGTTTCGTTTATTGATCACTTCAAGCCGACGATTCGGTCAGATATACGACCATCCTCAGGGTTGAAGGGTGTCAACTAAATTCTATTCAATTATTCAATCTAACTCGCATAGCCTTTGGTCCTTATTAAATGGCAAGAAATATTTTGCACAATTCGACTTTTTGAGGAATTTTGTTGACACACTTCAGTACTGAGGATGGTCGTATATCTGACCGAAAGGTGAAGTGACGAAATAAACATAGCTGTAATCGTACTTTTCTTTATTCCTTACAACAAGATCTTCTCAAATTTTTTATTATAAAATTTCTTAATTAATTATTTCAATTATTCATCTTTCTAAAATCCTTATTTTACGATACATTTCTATACGGTATTTTATTATGAATAAAATTTAAATTTAAATAAAATCAGATAATGATTCATAAAATCGAATTTATTTTCTAGTGAATGGGAATATTAATTCAATATTATTTAATTTTAAATAAATTTGATTCTGTATCTTTGAGTGATTCAAGAGTAATAAAGTTAGAGACTGGATGAAATGGAAAAAAAGGCGTGTATTTTAATATAAAATTTAAATAGAAAAGCAGTTTTATATTGATCAGATTTCGATATTATATCGAGAAATGGGGCTATATAACCAATGTAGAACGTAGAAAAGGCTATATAAAATGCACAGGACGATATTAAATAAATAAAACGAGCTGGCGAACGGCAAATGGTGGCTTTAATACGTGCATGCTCTCTCTCTCTCTCTCTCTCCCTTTGCATGAATGCATTTAGACAGCATCTGACGAAGTTCGCAGGGCACAAATCCTCCTCACCTGCATCAATCGTTTTACATTGCATAATAAAATTTACTATTGCATTGGATTGAGCTTTTTTAATGACTTTTATTCCGAAATAGAGAGATCGTCTCGAGATGTGACTTTTTATTGTCTAAATAAATAAATATATTCATTTTCTATTTATTCGTTTTAAAGATTTAAAAGGAAGAAAGAAATGGGAAAAAAAAGGATGAGATTTAAATATTAATGAGAAAAGACGAGTGTATCTAATTGATTTCGAATGTTATTAGGGGAATTTTTAATCATAGACCATTTTTGTATTAAATATTTATTAAAAATATATAAATATTTAATACAAAAATGTGGTCTATGATTAAAAATTCTCCTAATAATAATATTTCAAATCACAAAAACTTTAAGGGGCTACGGGAGCGAAGTAGTTTATTTAAAGACTTATTATTATTATAGTCAATTATTTTAAATTAACGAGAAACCAAACATCCCGTGCCCTTGTCACTACTTTAAAGGGCTGCAAATATTTGCCAATAAAATTTTAATATTATTTGTGTAAGCCTTTCTTGAGAAATGTCAAACAAAAGAATAAATTAGTAGTTGATTAATTAAATTAATTATTCAACATAATACTACTTGCTTCTAAATATTGATATTCAATCAAAATTAATTGTCAATTAGTAGATGGCTAATATACCTAATATATATATATATATAATTCTATTGAATAGACATTGGGTTATTTGACTAAATTGAACAATACTATTGATTTATTAAGTAAACGATTTCAAATAGAATTTATAAAAATAATTACGCAAACGGAGACGAGAATAGTAATTTTAAAATGACTTATTGAAATTACCACCTCTATGGAAAAAAAATTATCTAATTTGCTCATTAAGTAATAAACTTTAAAAAAATAATAAAATTTACTCTCGGCTACAAGGTAATAGAAAACGTACTCAATTGGAACAGTGATAAGAAGTGTTATGCCAGTCGATTTCTGATTTGATATTCTAATTAATTTAATTATTGATTGATTCGGATATCGTCAAAATTTTAATACCAAATGGGAATAAATTTATTTTTAGATTAATAGGCAGGAGGATGTCAGCCAACAGGAGAGCCTCCATCAAATAAAAATCTCAATCCAAGAAGACGTTTCGGCTTTAATTATATAATGCCATCATCAGTTATGAGAATGTTGGCAATCTCAAGGTATACACCATTGAGATGCAGATAGTGTTGTCATATCGCCTGCTGAGAATCATCAAGTCCGAAATTCAACAATTCGAGAAAAGGCGTTTGCAAGTTTTATAAGCATATAAGCTTACATTTAAGTAGGTCGGCAAAAACCTTTATTTCAAATATATATCTTGTTAGGTAGGCCTAGGGCTTGGTCTAGTTAGTAGCGTGCCTACCTTCTATACCGAACGTCGCGGGTTCGGACCCCAGGCAGTCCGATGACTTTATTAGAGCTATTTGGATATCAAATGGCTTAAATAGAAATGCCTGGACCCCCAATAGATATTATAAATAATATAACGGTTATCGTCAAAGTCTTAAATGGAAGTTGGAGAAAAGACTGTGTGAATGCGTGTGTGAGTGTGAATGAGAAAAAAGTGTGAGTGTTTTTTATAAAAAAAAAAGGTGGGCAACAATTGAATGGGCCAGAATAAATAGCAATGGAAATAAATTTTTACCACTTTGGCACTCAAAAGAGAAGACCTTTTAACAACGTTTGGTAGGCTTAACTCAAAATTTCGGGCTTTCGCCATTATGATTCGCAGCAGGTGATATATATATACAAAATTATTGACTTCTTGGATTGAGATTTTTATTTGATAGAGGCTCTCCTTTTGGCTGACATCCTCTCTTCATGTCTATTAATCTATCTATCTTATTGAACAGTCTTCTCTCACCGACATCTTTAAATTTATTTCTGTGTGCTAATAGTAGAAAAGTCAAAGCTACTATCTGTATCAGCCTATACGCTCTAATGGTATGAGAAAACAACACTAATGATTAGAGAGGGTAAATATACAAGCATCTGGGTATTGCATGATACCCAGAGGCATGTATATTTGCTTATTCAGGCAAAATTTTTCAAATGCCTTAATTAAATAATTATTCTTATCAAAAAACATTTTAAAATAAATAAATTAACATCATTTCTCTAAATACTCGTATGTCTCTAAGCTCTCGAGTCAGTGGATATATTATACTTTTAGCTGATGTAATGAGAATATCAATATTTTACTTACAAAGCAGCTAGTTTATATTTCACTTTATTGTCAAACCAGGACCGACGTTTCAGTCGCATATGGGACCATCCTCACGGCAACAAATGTTGAAGAAATAATAAACAATACACAATTGAAAAGGCTCAACCATGTTAACTTGGCGAGGATATATATTTTCAGACATTAACCTGGGTAATTATAAATGGACCCTGTTATGCAATAGTGTGTCAAGCGCCAAAAAAATTAAAAATTGAGTTAAGCACGGAATATTGTTTCAAATGCTATAATTAATAGTATTTTTTATGAAATATGTCCTAAAAAAATTTATATTTAATGTTACTTGTTCAATTGACAAAAAAAATTATATATAATCCAATGAAAACAAAAAACTTTAATGTTAATTTTCTCAAAACTCGGTAGATGGCGCTTGACACACTAGTGCGTAACAGGGTCTAAATATAAAACAAACGAAAAAAAGGAAAATATCATGTAATTGAATGTATCTATTAAATGTTTATTATTTCTTTGACATTTGTAGCTCTGAGTAGCTCTGAGGATGGTTCCATATTCGACCGAAACGTAGACCCTGGTTTGACAATAAAGTGAAATATAAACTAGCTGCTTTGATCATTTCTTTCTACCAAATCTAAATATCAACATTCAGCTGTTTGCTCCTTTGAATATTGATACTCTTAACAGCCTGCACGAAAGCACCTTACGTAAACCGAGATTAGTGAATTTAAAATAATAATATTGAAGATGCTATTAGAATATTACAAAAAAATATTTACGGGGGGGGCCTAAAAGGGATAATTTTATTATTAATTATGATATATCTGTTATTCAAATAGTTATATGGCCATGCAAGTCAACTAAATAAATAAATTTAACAAACATATTTACTTATACAAATTGTAATTCAATTGTTTAAAATAAATTTTATCGAACGGCTATTCAAATGTCAACATCTTTGAGGTTTCAAGGGTTTTTTCCTTGAAGGGTAAGACTAATTTTGTTACATCCGATGAAACGACATGGGGTGGTAGTAATTTAAAAAAATTTAGAAATAAGAAAGAATTGACTGATTGATGCAAATAAAGGAATTTTGTTGAAAAGAATTCCATTAAATATCTTATGTGATTTCTAAAAGATTCAATTCTTTGATAAAAAGAATAGAAAGACAAAAAGTTTATCCAGGTGAGTGGAATTAGTGAACCCTCGAGATGTGCCCACAAAACGAGATTGGCTTGAAGAGAGAGAGGGTGGGCTATGTCCATGACTCATGAACAAACAGCCCAAGAAGAGGGGGGGGGGGAGGGGGGCGATGACCAGGCAACCTCCCCCTTGGTCGAGCGTAATGAGCGCGATAAGGCCAAAGGCCTGGCGTTATTTAATCCGAAGTGCGCGATAGCGTTCAAATTAAGAGCGCTCTTTTTTTTACAACCCTGGAAACCCTATCACAAACTACATCGGTATGTTTCGAATAAAGGTGAATGAATAAATATCCTCAAAACTTGATTAATTCTTTTGTCAACAAATTAACAAAGAGGGAATAGAGGAAATCTCAAACAAGAATAATGGTAGAATAAATAAAGAGTGACCTTTTAATCTAACTTGAACTGAATTTCGAAATAGACAAATGTTAGTGTTTTTTTTTTTTTTTTTTTTTTTTTTTTGTTTAAACGATTGTTTTAATTGCATTTTTATTTTCTCTTGAAATTTAAAAAAATCAATATTAAAATATTAATTATGAGTACGTGGATGACAATCACGAGTTACTCGAGCTAAGAGGACATTCAAGTAATACAGAGAGAGAATTATCACATTCTCTCACTTTTGTTTAAAAAGAGCAATGGGGTTAACGATTGTTGACAAGTGGGGTGGTGTAAGAGAGTAAAAAATTTGCTTACATAATACTTGAGGACACTTTTTAAGCAGTTTTAAGCTTGAATTGTTCAAAAGAATGCTTCAAAAGGGTATTTTAACATTTATTTTGCCCACGGGGCGTGGTGTAGAGGTTAGCGTGCTAACCTCATATACCAAACGTCGCGAGTTCGGACCCCAGGCAGTCCGATGATTTTATTTAAGCCATCTGGATACCAGATGGCTTAAATAAAAATGCCTGGACCCTAATATATATAAATTCATAAATAACGGTTATCGTAAATGTCTATATATGGCCTGAGCTGCCGAAAAGACAGTGTGAATGTGTGTGTGAGTGTGAGTGTGAATGAGAAAAAAGTGTGAATGTTTAAAAAAAAAAAAAAAAAACATTTATTTTATTAAGGAACCGACTGAAGTTGCTGTAGCAACAGCAGCACAAAGCAAGTTTTCGGATTGGCTAAAGCAGGTCAGGATCTTAACGGGGCCCAGCAAAAGCATGCGATCAGCTTTGACTCCTACTTAATTTGAAATCTAAATTAATAATTAATTACATCATAATAATATTAAGGAATAATATATAATTTAATTTCAAAGGTAAAAAATTACGCCTAAATACAAGTATTTTTTTTTTAAATAAAATAATAATTGAATAAACAAACCTAACATTTGCGAGGTATTAATAAAGCGGTTGCGATTCAAAGATACACATACATAGATAGTCGGACAAAAATTTTATTAAATCTTCTCGAAAAATTCAATATAAACTCTCTAAAGTGCGAATGTATTAAAAAACTCGCTTATATGATTTTCTTTTTTAACTAAATAAACCCTAAATTAATCGTAATATGATATTTAAATTATACAGGCAACATCATAGAGTAATAAAAGTATGAATATTTAAAAAATAAACATTTTGAATAGAAGGATTTTCATAAATTAAGTTTTATTTAATGAGAGTATTATATTATTATGTAGAAATTCAATTTTCTATGTGATTTATCTAAAATTACATTGAAAATTCTTTATAAATAATTAACATTTAACTTGATTATATTTTGTATATATTGAAGGTGATGTAATATTTAAAATTAACCTGTTTTCAATAGAACTATGTATATTATCAATTAACTTAATGCATTGTGATTTAATTTGGTTGATTATCATTGTTTGGGGCTTACTAATATACGAGGCCAGGATTAAAAAGGCTTACGATATTTCCAACACTCCATCCGTTTATCAATATCAACCAATGCGTGACATTGCATTTCTCGTTAATATGTTTTAGTCATTTTCAGCCTAATCTTTATAATTATTATGCCATTATGAAAATTTAAAGGATAAAAAGCGCTATTATGTTAAATAAACTTGACCACTGTTATTGTGGAGGCTTAACGGGCACAAATGTTATAATTAAAAAAAAATTGCTACTTTTGGGAATCATTTTAATAATAGAGTTGAAATTGAAAAAAATGATCAGATGAAATTGATATGAATCCAGGTATAATTTTATTTTAGTGTCGTTTTAATCTTAAAAAAAAAGTTACGTTTTTTAAATGGTTAATAATCATAGAAGGAGGGAGTTAAAAATTTAAGATCGATTTTCATTCTCATTAACATAATAAATTGTTTGACGATTTTAATGTGTTTATTCATCCCCCGATGATAACGCTAATTTTCAATTGTGTCAAAATTATTATATATAGTCAATCTATAAAACTAACATCTCTTTAATATAATAAACTACTATCACATATGATTTGTAGATATCAAAAAAAAGAGATAAAAATTTTAAATTATTTATTAAATCCCTGAAGTGAAAACAAAATTCACCTTTAATGATCGATCAGAGTAAAAATGGCGTTGTTGCAAAATATTTTTTTTTTTTTTTAAATAAATCGAATCAGAGATATAATCTTTTTAAAGTCGAAAAATATTACAAATTTATAAAGGATTATTACGGGTGAGAGTTGTTTTTAAGATGTAAAAAATAAGAGCAGCCTATTTTAATTTTAATTTCAATTTCTGACTATACAGAGATGAAAAATGTCATTTTTAATACATAATTATTTAAAAAATAATCGACAAATCGATAACTGTGAATAACTTTAAGAAAAATACTTCATTAAGTAACAGGGTACTTAATTCAATCAATTTATTAAGTTCCCTGTTTCTTTATTGAGGTTTTTTTTTAAAATTTTTTCACTTTTGAAAATTTATTTTTTTTTTTAATGGTAAATTATTATATGAGTATTTTGTTTTTCTTTTTTTCAGATATGTAAAGTAAAATTTATACCTACTTTTTTTTTGTATATGGGCAATATCAACATTTAATAACTATTTATTTTTTATGTTAATTTTTATTTTATAATTATTTAATAATTAATATTTTATATTTATAAAAAAAAAAATATAAATTAAAAAAAAAAAAATATAATAAATAAATTTGTTCAGTTTTACCTTTTAAAAAGTAATTCATAAAATTAAAAAATCTGGTGTGACTGTCGCACAGCACACAACCTTCTCTTAACTTCGGGATCGAAAGTTGTGTTCTGTGCTTGTCACACCAGATTTTTCGTGTAGACATATATTTAGTTTCCGCCGATATATTAGAATTCAAGATGTAAAATTTATAAGTATGGAAAAATATTTATATTTTGCTACCATGGTAACTATTTCTCCTATCCTTCCTATGAAGTACAAAAGTAAAGTGTGGTCATCATAACGATTTTGAGAGTCGAAATGAGAATATACATTTTAAAGAGCATCTAAAAAATAATTGATTTTTGAATTTTAATCAAAATCGTTGGAACGAATTTTGAAAAAATCGAAAAAAACTGAAAAAGTACATTAGTAAAGTATTAGTACTCTTTGGCCGATTTTGTTTAAAAGCTTATTTTCACCGTCCAGGAGGGTACAAAACTTAAATATAAAATTTCAACCTCCTAGCTCAATTCTTTCATGCTTAAAATTAACACCCACCCACCCACAGACAGACCATGTCGCGAAAACCACTTTTTTTGTTTCAAGGAACCTCAAAACGTGTATATCCATCAAAATCTCGACATCGAATTTTTGACATGCCAATACTTTCTCTCTATATATATATACTGTATGTATATTAACATATGCATATAGATAAGAGAAAGTAAAAAGATTAGAGCCCTTGGAGGGGGGAATGGCCTCCCCACCCCAAATTATGCCTCAGCATATAATCCAGACGAGAATTAATATTTATTTAAAAAAATTATTTTTGTAAGTAGTAGATTGAGACAAAATTTTGGAGTCCAACTTATCAAATAAAGCTCTAGGTCAAATACAAAATTTTTGTTTAAGGGCTTTTCGGCATCTTTTTACACACTCTCTATTTATTTCAAATCAATTGAAATACATAAATCTTTGTAGCTTGGCACCGCAAGTGAATTCTTGGCTTCTATAAAGAACAAAATTTATAATTAAAAGCAGATAGTTATTAAACATACAGTACGTATTAAAATTAAAACACAAATTTTCCGTAGTTATTCATGTCAAGAGGAATTCTAATTAATTTTAGAGAAAAAAAATATTCTACTTTTTGATGTTTTATCTGGTAGCCTGTCCGACAAACGGTTAAAATCCTACTATGCAAAAAGTCAATACTCTCTACTTGTTAGAATTACCTATTTTATATGAAAAAAAAAAAATATTTTTTCTATTAGATCATTTAGGCAAATTCATTGAAAGTGACCTACTCAACTAGTTTTGAAAATTAATGGATTAAATGAATTCATATTTTCAGAGCATTTGAATATTAATAAACTTTTTATTTTTGATTTTTTTTTAATTGTTTATTAACCACTATTTTTATTTGCTTTGTAAATTCAATAAACTTTATTATTGTATTAAAATGCACGCACTTTAAAATAATTAGATTTTCATTTAAAATTAAAAAAAATTTTAAAGCTGATGTGATGGTAATGTAAACATCTAGATAAAAAATTTCGATTTTACAATAATAAAACACTACTACTGAAGAATAAATTGTCTTTTTAAATAAAAACGTATTTCTTGTGATTAACTTTCACTATCGATTTAAATTTTATACAAAAACGAGGTATAATAAAACATGAACTGAAATTGATCAGTATGTATGAATTGCATGTGTGGCGTCATTAATGCAGATGTATCCATATCCATAGAGAGAGATGACAGACGAGCGCATTGCAATTGAGGGTGGGGGATAGTTCTAGGCTACCACGTGGTGCGCACGTGGCCTGGGTGGGGGATTGAAGGGGAAGCAATCAGGGGTGGGGGTTAGTTGAAGGGGAGGGCACTATTAATAGTCACACCTGGCGGCGGGGTTGGGCATTATGCCCCGCACTAGGCATACACGCTACCTGGCGTGCTCGTCCGGAAATGTTCACCAAGTGGCTTATTGCACCCAAGGACATTGCTAATTAGATGGACCTTTATTAGCATATGTTTCATTAGAGAAATTTCAATAAATGAATGAGTTTTTCTAAAGTGTACTTCTACGACTTGATATCGTGAAAAATATAACAAGCTCCTTTGAAAATAAAATAGAATTTTATAAATGTTCTATTGACAAAGAAAAATAATATATTTTTTCTACGTCTCTGCTTTTTCAACCTGTGGAATGAGCGAAGATCACAAAAGAAGAGGGAAATCAAATTAAATATAAACAATAAAAAAAAAATATTTCGATATTCCCCTCTTTGCTCCCGTGGATCATCCATTTTTTTTTTTAATTTTGCACTAATAATATTCAAGAAAAGCAGCCCTCGGGGCTTGGTGTAGAGGTTAGCGTGCTAACCTCGTATACCAAACGTCGCGGGTTCGGACCCCAGGCAGTCCGATAATTTTATTTAAGCCACTTGGATACCAAATGGCTTAAATGAGAATGCCTGGTCCCTCAATAAATATAATTATTTATACAGCGGTTATCGTCTTAAGTCTTAAATGGCCTAAGTTGCCGAAAAGACTGTGTGAATGTGAGTGTGAGTGTGAATGAGAAAAAAAGTGTGTTTTTTTTTATTAAAAAAAAAAGCAAAAACAAATTCTAATAAATCCATATTAACTCTTTTCAATTTTGAAGAAAAGATGAAAAAGAAGATTAAAATAATTATAAAATGATGGGATTAAAAATTGTATAAATAAAGAGAAAGACTGAAGGGTGTATAACTATCAAAGGTCAAATAAATTTTAAAAAAGTTGATATGAAGCTGGAACCAGGAATATTTTAGAAAAAGATAAAAGAGAAAGTAGAAAAAATTTATAGAAAAATATAATCAAAGAAAGCAGAAAAAATGTCAAAAATATGTGCTACTTTCTTAAAAAGTTTAAATTTCTCTAACATAAGACTCATAAATAAAAATCAGCAAACTATGTGCAGAGGCAGAGGCAGTCAAGAAATTATAATCTGAAAGATTTATCAATTAGCCGGAAATGTTTTGGTACATTTGTGGATGGAGTATAATAAATGCACCGATACTTTCCCGAGTAATTTGTAACACGAAGCTTTTGAACAAAATCGGCTAAAAAGTTTTTTTTTTTCGATTTTCTCAAAATTCGCTCCAACGATTTTGATTAAAATCCATAAATCAATCATTTTTTAGTTGTTCTTTAAAATGTATATTCTCATTTCGACCTTGAAATCTTATGATGACCCCACTTTACTTTTGTACTTCATAGGAAAGATAGGAGAAATAGTTACCATGGTAACAAAATATATATATTTTTCTGTTTATAAATTTTACATCTTTAATTCAAATGTACCGTAGGCCTACTGTCGGAAACTAAATATATGTTGACACAAAAAAATGGCCTCGGGCTTGGCGTAGTTGGTAGCGCGCCTGCCTTGTATACCAAGGGTCGAGGGTTCGGATCCCAGGCAGACCGATGATTTTATTTAAGCCATTTGGATACCAAATGGCTTAAATAAGAATGCCTGGACCTCCAATTGATATATTTACAAATAACGGGTATCCTTTAAAGTCTTAAATGTATAAATGGGAAAAAAGTGAGTTAAAAAAAATCTGGGGTGACATGCACAGAACACAACTTTCGATTACCGCAGGTAAGAGAAATTTGTGTGCTGTGCGACCAGTCACACCAGATTTTTATTAATTAATTTCATTCCATATTTATCATTTTATTAATTAATTAGTTATGCCATAATTTTGACTTTTATATAAGTATTAATTTTTTAGATTGTATTCTTTTAAATAAGAAGTTCTCAATCTTGGTAGACTAGAATAGAAATAGTTGTGGTGAAGGGCGTAGATGGTGTATGCGAAAGGGTTGGGCCCTGGGCTTCTGTTTTGTTGTCATTTAAATGCATGCGTTTGAAGATTAGTTCCGCCAACGCCCCACCCGCCCTCATACCACGTAGCCCTGCTTCCCTTTTCGCCTTTAAGTCTCCCTACCTCCCTTTATTATTACCATTTACCACTCTTATCGTGTGTACATGTATAAATAGATGAAATTTATAAAATTCCTAAATTAATTAGGATTATTTTGTATGAAATATAATATATTATTTATCTTATTCACATGAAAGGAGTGAACTATTTAATACATCCTAAAATCATAAATGAGGGCAAATTTTTATATTAAAAAAAAAAAAAAAAATTGAAGTATTCTGTCCAAATGAAGCTAGTGAACCACCTTTATAAATATTTAACTTTAAAAGCAATAAACCAAAACCTTTATTAATAATAAACAAGTAAAATAAAATTTAATTGAAATTTCGAAGAGAAAAAAAGTAAAATTGAAAAAACGGCAAATGAATTTGAAAATATAAAAACACTAGAGGCAAAAGCTCGCTTTCGCCTTCGGCGAGCAAATGCAAAATTTTAAAGTTCCATCCTCCTCTGAATCAAACAAGACAGTCCCTTCATCCACCTCTCAGGTTAGCCTGAACCAGACATTGGCATTTACTTTGTATCACCGTTTGACATCCCAACTCTTAACAAGAAAAAATCAAACCGGAGTGAAAAGTCAGAAAATGCATAACTGGTCACTGGAACTCTTACCGTGAAGAGCTACAACGGACCTTGGACCGCTCCAAATTTGCACAAAGAAAACTTCCATTTGCGGGTGATGGGGTGGAAGACAAAAGGAAGAAAGAACAAAATCCCAAAAATCAAAGAGCAAGAAGAAAAAAAACGTCCTCCTACACTGAGTTCCTCCGAGTCACAAGATCCAAGACTACCACCCCATGACTCCGATTCGAAATTTGAAGGACCTCAACCTACAAAAACCCCTCAAAAAGATGATACTTCTTGTCTGTTTTGCTAAGGGTTGTTTTCCAAAGACAGAGTGGGTAGAGTGTGTTACATGTCATGGGTGAGCACACAAAATGTGCTGGTTGGGAGAGAGGTGTGTATACTTGTGATTTTTGTAAGTAAATTTACAATTTTGTGTTTATATTTATATTTTGTGTTTAATTTTAAATAAAATTAGGAGTAGCTCATATTTTCAAAATGCAACTTTTTGCAAATTTTTTTCAATGAAACTGTGATTTTTTATTTCTAAAACTTTCCAGAATTGTAGGATATGATTCAAAGCTATGACTAAATATGTCCAAAAATGTATCAACTACATTCAAAAATCACAACCATATTTGGATCTTCTCCTCTTAATTAATTTTATTTAAATTCCCTCTAGACTTAAATTTTTAATCTATATTTCCTTCAATAAGGAAAAATACACATTTTTCTATTGTTACTTTTTTATAATACCTCCATATACCAACCAGTAGTTTCTAATTAAGATTTCATTTATTTATTTAGACTAATGTATTCTCTTTAGCCATTCTACGCCGATTAGTATTAAATTCGAAGTGGAAAGGTGATGGAGATCCTTTGATTCCTGTTATGGCTTCACTTCCATCTCGTTTAGAAAGACAATAGAGAGAACCATGCTCCAAGATAAGCAAGACTGCATCCCCAAGACTTAATCACCATGATCATCATCATCGGCTGGAGCCATTGGCACTTTATGGGCTTTCTCTCAGTACGCCCTGGGCTGTTGGCAATCCCGGACAAACATTTATTCTATATATTAATCAGTGCAGGAATAAGGTAGAGAGTCATAACATAACAATATTGATTTCATTCAAAATGAAAAATATAGAATACTTTTATATCCTAAATGATAAGGTGAGTTTCAGTCAAATGAATTTAATAAGAATTAATTTGTCATGGAAGATTTCTCTTAAAAAAATAAAAAAAAATTAAAATTGATTTCAACTACAAAATATTGCCAACAAAGGCAAATATTGAATCTAAATTCGAAAAGAAAAAGATCATAGATGATAAAATAAGAGGGCTATACTATATAGAAACAAAACGATTAGCTACCTTATTTCATCCCTGGTCCAGGGACGGATTAACGCAATTTAGAAGATTCAATTTAATTTATTATCATTTTTTCTCGGGGGGGGGGGGTCACTCTCTACAATTATAAGTAAGAGAAAGTAAAAATGGTATCAACGAGAACATTTGAAATAAATTGACTAATTTGACTAATTAAATGTGAGATTTATATTATTGGAAAGTGAACGCGGGATCTCCAGCCTATCCGGGCCTTCGATCATAGCATCGATAGCAAAAACTAACATTTCTATATAACCACTTCCGTTTGGTCTCGGGAATTTAATTAAATTATTTATTTTTCTCTCCTAAGGCAACTACAATCAATTTACACTAGTCGACAAGGTTTTCTTCACAAGAAATCTGATTAGTGAATCTAGTGCATTTTTTCATTCTAAATTCAGATATGTAGTTAGAATTCCCATTAGGCACAGTTTTAGAGATATAGAGCAAAATTGATTTTAACAAAAAATGTGCTCTAAAACGGCTTTTATTTAGAATGTTCAAATTATTTTTAACGCGGCACCCAGTAAAAATATGTAGATAGTTAGAATACATATAAATTTTAAGTTTCATCCCAATCGGAGGTCATTTAGACGTGCCGCAAACTGCCTAAAGTTTAGAAAAATCGAAATTTTCAAGATTTTTGCAAACTTATCAAGTGAAAAGAATTTAGTGCAGAAAAATAATAGCAAAATTAATGATTTCTAATCATCATCTATTTTATCTTTTCTATAAACGCCTAACAAAAGATTAAAATATGCCATTCAAATTGAAATTTTCAATTGTGGAGTATTAAAAAAAGGAAAAGCAATTTGATATCATCAGTGAGATTGAGGGAAACACACCAAGCGGAGAGAATTCGAACTAAAGAACAAGTTTGTTGTATGATTTGATTCTCTTATGCAGATAAATGACCATTAAAAATAATTTTCGATAATCCAAGATCACTAATTAAAACAGTGATGAGCACTCATAGTCACAAAATAAAAAAAAAAAACTTTTTAAATAAAAAACGCGAATGAGTAGTAATCAAATGGCGAGGCAAAGCCAACTAACTCCTTCAAGTACTAAAGATTAAAGAAGAGTAGAGGGGGTGGTGCGCGGAATGAAGGGGGTTATCAAAAATATGGTGTGACTGGTTGCACAGCACACAACTTTCAGTTATCTTTGTAACAAGTGTTTTGGGCTTGTCATTTATTTTATTGTGTTGACATATACATGTATTTAGTTTCCGGTAGTACGGTGAAATTTATAAATATAATAAAGAAAATGGATAATTATGGGCAGGAGCAGCCAATAAATAGACTCTGTATGCAGATTCAATCACCGGAGACGTTTCGGTTCCTTTTATTTAAGAACCATCTTCAGTCCTTACTAGAAATATACATATAACATTAACAGTGTATATATAAAAAAAATTATTGTACAAAATTATCAAACAAAAATTAAAATATTTTTGCAAAACAAAAGAAATAAAAAAATATGCAGAAATATTTTAATTTTAAATAAATAAATTTTTGTTTGATAATTTTGTACAATAATTTTTTTTTATATATACACTGTTAACGTTATATGTATATTTCTAGTAAGGACTGAAGATGGTTCTTAAATAAAAGGAACCGAAACGTCTCCGGTGATTGAATCTGCATACAGAGTCTATTTATTGGCTGCTCCTGCCCATAATTATCCATCTACACATCTCACAGCCACTACTTCGAACATAATAAAAAAAATATTTATATTTTATTATCATGGCTCCTGTCGGAAAGACAGATTAAGTACAAGAGTAGTAAGCAAAATAATACTATACTTTTTAAAGCATCTAAAATATTGATATAATAGATTTATGAATTTTAATCAAAATCGTTGAAGCGAATTTTGAGAAAATCGAAAAAACTGAAAAAATACATGAGTAAAGTACTAGTACTATTTGGCCGATTTTGTTTTTGTATACATCTCGAAATAATGGATCTATAGGTTTGCATTTTACTTAATTCAACTTCCAATTTGTCACCTTTATATTTTTAAATATCAATCAATTCTAATAAAAAGTATAATTGCATCAGATAGTATTCTTTTTCCTCGCATGGAATTTTATATTACTTCATTTATTAAAAAGCTAAAAGTATCTTTTGATTGCCTCCATTTGATCTATTCTAATATGGATTTAAGGTTCGCTTTTCACTGAAAAAACCTTTTAGTCTAGTGATATTTTGGGTCATGTTCTTGCAAGTACTTCAATAAAGACAAATTGCCCTTTTTATGTCACTCAGAGTGAAAGTTGTCGGTAAATATTCAAGACAAGATAATGCGTGATTCGAATGTCGTGAGCTGGGACTATTTATGATAAAGCTGGACATTAACACAAAGGAAAAAAAAAGTAATGTTGTTGGATACCGATTTCAAGAATACTTGAATAGCGTGACATTAAAAAAAAAAAAAAACCGAGTCAGAAAATATCGAAGTTACTACATATTTCAAAAGGTAAAAATGAAGATTGAATCAAATTAGAAATTTTAATTGTTTAATTTTTTTACTTTTTTTTTATCGATTTGTCTCTTCTAAAATTACACCCGAGTTTTCTTTCTTATGCATGTTTGTATTATGAATATAAAAGTAAAATAATTTTTCTATGATCGAAGGAAAATAATTTAGAAATTTGATATTGTTTTGAAAGTAGGTCCATAATTAGAGTCCGACTGAAACAAGATTTTCAGCCGAAACCGAAACTTGTATACAAAATTCATATCATTTTACCATTTTTTTTTCTTTATTTTTACTTTCCCTAGCAAAATTTTATTTTTTTCCTTCCCAACTGGTTCAGGAGACACTCTAAATAAAACTTTTGCCAAAATATGTTAAAAAAAGGCAAAAAGTTTTAAAATATGCAATATAAAATTTGAACCATAGAGCCAATAGAATATGCAATTGCATAGGAATCCGGGCTTTACTCATCACCTATTCATTGAATATTAATATCTTATTCAAATAAATAAACTCGAAAACTATTTAATTTTAAATAGTTTTTTTTTATTAAAATAGTTTCAATTTGAAATATTACTAGATGAAATTTTAAGCCCTAAACTTATCATTTTTTGGGGATTGTTTTTTAGATGCCAGTGGAACACCGGTTGGGAAAAACTGCTCTAGGTAATTAAGTTAAAATTTTATCAATCAAAGAAATTTAAATAAAGCTACGCGCCAACTTTCATGGAATATTGAGACCAATGGAAAAGAACAAATTTTTAATAAAATAATTCAGCACTAGAAATTTTTTATTAAATAAATAATGATTTAATTATTAGCATTGGTACTTAAAAAAAATTGAAAAGTGAAGTAGCTATCAGTTAAACGAATAAAATATTTACATTAACAAATTATTTGAAAAGCTTTTCAAAATTGAGATAAAATGAAATTAAAAAAAAAAGAACCAATTGTAATATATTATAATTGAATTGTTTAAAATAGTCTCACGCTACATAAAACGCATCCTTTGTAATAAATAAATAACTTGTTGATTTTGTTAAATACGTATAAAAGCTTTTGTCGCGTATGTCTATTAAATTAAGATAAAATCAAACAATCGAATCAATAAAAAAAAAGGGACTCGTACATGTATACATAGGCCACAAGCATTTAATTAAGCGAGAGGTGTTGTTGCCTACGACGTCATCGTATTCTAGTATACCTTCTCTACCTTGTGGACAGGACACCGCCTTAATTCATTTGCTTCCATTAAAGGCAACTGCGTGCAACCGGGTGGTGGGGGGCACCGGGTGACCCGAAGGCATAAACATTTCTCTACATCAGGGGTGGTCAACCTGCCTAGAACATTTTTCCGGCCTGCGAGATTCATCAAACTTTTACAAAATATATTCATTTTAAAATCGCCAAAGTAGCGTACATATATTTCATTTTTAGAGTTATATATTTCTTTATAATATACTTTTAGTAACATTATTATTATGATTACATGTAAGAATAAAATAATAATAAGAACTTATGTTTGAATTCTACGCCCTAAAAAATGTTTTTAAGAGGGTCTAAATCTAATATGGGGGATACATTTCCAAAGTCGCCTGCAAGATCATTTGGGTTGCCACCTCTGCTTTACATTTCAAATTACTAATAGCAGAGAGAGAAATTTTATAATTTTCTGGAACAACTGAATTTGTAATTTCAGCGAAAAATGCATATTATTATCAATTTTGAGGAATCGATTAGGACAACTGCGACTTCAAATTTGCATAATGACAAAATAATTAGGAACCGACCGAATATTTGGTTTCGGCCAGTTTCGACCAAAAATCCTAGTTTCGGCCGTGGTTTCGATTTCGGCCAAAAAGTAGCCGAAACTTTCGGCCGGCCGAAACCTGGGTAAAAAAAAGGTCAAATGATTTTCACTTGAGGGAGAAAAACATTTTCCACAGGGCGGAAAAAAATTTCAAAAAAAAAAAAGGTAAAATGATATGAATTTTGTATAGGAAATACAAGTTTCTGTTTCGGTTACGGTTTCGGCCTACACTAAGATTGAGGCCGAAATTCTGTTTCGATTTCGGCTGAAAATGTTGTTTCTGTCGGACCATAAAAATAATATTCAACTCTATTTGAGATTCCTCCTCCTGAGAAAGGAAACGAGAACCCCCCTCAGCATTATTCCCATAAAAGTTAATCCTCAGAGTAACCAGAACGTGTCAGAGATTTGAGTTTTAAATTTCACTACCATATTACTAATCCTTTACTGATGTAATTTTTCAATTTCTTTTTACAAGCAATTTGGATTTCAGTTCATAAATCAATTATAATATGGACAAATTTGTTATTCAGTCGGCGCCTTACCAAGGACTTGAGCCTTCAACTTAGGCAACCAAAATGTTTAGCTGTAGTGTTGTCAGAAATTCAGTTAAATTCTATTAAAAAAGATAATTTGGTTGTTTGAAGCACACTTTCTATTATTAAATAAAATAGTATGAAAGCAATTTCTTAAACAATAATAAAAAGTTTTATTCTTTATTAATTAATTCTTCGGCACCCTGTGGATGTGGGTGTTAGTGAGAAGGGTGCATGCATTCAGGGCCAGGGGGACGACAGATCCTCGTCCCTTTTCGAGGGACTGTCCGGCTTCCAAATTAACTGTCTGAATATGTTAAGTTCATCATTAGTCGGACGGCTTCGGTCTTAATGGTTTATGTAATTTAAAATTGCTCAGGCGCGTGTTTAATTCGGTAGCCGGGGGAGATGATGCTTTACTAGAAATGTAGCCTCAAATTAAGATTCAAGCCATTTATCTTCTATTGTAAGAGAAATAAGATGACTACACATTTCTAAAAATTGCTTATTGAAAAAGTTTGTATGAGTAACTATTCTAATTCACAATTAATGTATGATGTAGCAGCGAAACAACTCTAGTTTACAAATTTAAATGAAAGAAAATTATTCAAAAGGAAAACAAAAAATCTGGTGTGACTGTCGCGCAACACACAACTTTCGATTACCGAAGGTAATAGAAAGTTGTGTTCTGTGCTTGTCACACCAGATTTTTGGTGTCGACATATATTTAGTTTCCGCCAATATATTAGAATTCAAGATATAAAATTTATAAACAGAAAAATATTTTGTTACCATGTCAACCATTTCTCCTATCTTTCCCTATGAAGTACAAGAGTAAAGTGTGCTTCAAACAATTTTGAGAGCAAAATGAGAATATACATTTGATAGACCATCTAAAAAATAATTGATTTATAAATTTTAATCAAAATGGTTAGAGCAAATTTTGAGAAAATCTAAAAAAACTGAAAAAGTACATCAGTAAAGTACTAGTACTCTTTGGCCGATTTTGATTAAAAGCTTATTTTCATGATCTAGGGGGTGCCTAACTTAAATCTAAAATTTCAACCTCCTATCTCAATTCCTTCATGGTTAAAATTGAACACACACTCACACACACAGACAGACAGACAGACCATGTCGCGAAAACCAGTTTTTCGAACTCAGGGGACTTCAAATGGTGTATATCGATCAAAATCTTCGAACATGAATTTGCGACATGAAACCAATACTTTCGCCCCCGAGTAAAAATGATTAAAAATGATCGAGGGATACACACGCCCGCATAAGGGCTGCATAGTGAACCTCGAGGGACATACAGGGATATATAAGCCCGCACCAGGGACATTTTTCTTCTGGTCGCTTTTGATCTACTGTGTGTGTCCCTGGTGCGGCCGTGTATATCCCTGTGTGTCCCTAAAGGTTCACTATGCACACCTGTGTATCCCTAGATCATTTTTAATCATTTTCACTCGCCCCCCCCCCACTGAAATTTTCCTGAGCGTTCCGAAGGTTATAATTGACATCAAATTAATTGAAATAAGCTAATCAAAACTCAACTACCCGCTTTGTACACCACCCTTATATACTGTCTTTTACAAGACTGCGACTAGTCACCATAATATTTCAAAGTGGTCTGTCTGTGAATGACCTTTTTTCATGATTTCATGAAATAAACGTCATTTTAGTCATTAATAGGCACAAGTTCATTCATTCGTGATACAGGAAATCATTTTGAGAAAAAAAGTCGAAAAGTCATACCCCTAATATATATATTTACACCATTGGGCATCCAACAATCCAATATCTAAATCTTTTTATAATCTTTAAGATTTCCTCAAAAATCTAGATCAGATAATATTATAAATTAGATTTTAATTTTAATTTGTCTGCATCTCCACCATTTGACATTTATTCTTTTTAGCCTTTAATAAAGAAAAGTAATTCCTCTATCTATTTCTTATTCATATCAATTTCATTAAAACAAAACAAACTTTATAAAAGATGTCATTTCTCTAAGTTATTATCCCTTTTCAAACACTCATATTTCTCATGGTTTACTGATAAAATCAGTTCTGAGACTTGAAATCCTTCATGTCCAATAACTTGATTAGTATTTTTCCATTGTAAGCCGAGTTTTTATTAAGCTCGAGTAATTACTCCTATCGGCAATCTCTATTAAAATATTCATAGTTGCCGCTTATATAGGCGAGTTCAAGGTTCCACGGAATGACATTAGACTCCTGACTAATATGATATGCATGTTTCGCTTAGATGTCGGCCTATATGTTTGTATGGATAGGATATATACTTTATTTTATTCTCCGATTATATCCTCCCCTTTGCTGCACGAAGCTTATTCGGCCCAGGCGTCGATCCGAGTTGGATAAGCCGTGCGTGTCCGGCCCCAAATTAGATATGTTTTTTATCGCATAAGAATTATAATTTAATGATTTAACTTAAGGAAATGTTTTGATTACTAAATAATTGAAATCTAAAAAAAAAATGGATTTAAAAAAATCACTAATTATTATCTTCATTCAATATAATTCTCTTTTTTTTTCACTTCATAAAATTGTGAGATATTAAAGAAATTGAAGTAGAGTAAAAAATAGTAGATCGGGATCTTTATGTCCATATTTTTTTTATTATGAGAATAAAAATTTAAATGTGATGAATATTGTTAGAAGATTACAATAAATGTGCTTGATTAAGGAGTCTGTTTAGGTCAATCATTTTGATTAAAAGGCCCGGGGGGGGAAAAAAAAAAAGATTCAGTCAATCGATTGACGCGCGCTTCAATCAAACCATCAATCTTTTGATCAGTCACATTTGAGTTTTCGACCAATGGTGTCCAACACCGATTTGGCCTTCCTTACAATACTGTCAAAGGAAAAAACAAAAAGCGGAAACGACATTGGTGCAAGGAATGGAACAAATTAAGAAATCGCTTCCCTCATGAGAGCATTTACTCAATTACAATTCTATTATGAGGCTCACAAACTCATGTTCTGAATTTTGTGGGATTTTTTCTCCAATTTTGTCTTTGTTTTATCTTTTTTTTTTTTTGGAGAACGGGGTAAACTCAAAGGTTGCCCGACGTGTGATTGAAGTAATGATTGATCAAACTGGGCCTAGACGATCAATCGATTGAGTCAAATGATTGGCTCAAACGTCAAACAGGTTTCAAGACAATCTGTTTTGATTCATTCGATTGATTCAAACTTTTGATCAAAATGATTGATCGTGTAGGGCAGTGATTCCCAACCTGGGGGCGATCATCCCCAGATGGGCGATTTGGGTTATCAGGGGGGCAATAAATAAGTGGGGGGCGATGAGTATTCATAGGGAAAAAAATTATTAGAGTATATTAAAATTTAAAAAAACAAAAATCAAAGAGAAAAATCTCCTATTTAGAAGATGGCCAGTATAAAAAGAGGACAAAAAATTGCCATAAAAAAGTCTGAAGATAATTCCAATCTAGAATCGAAACGTCACTTTTGTTTTCATTAAATTAAGATTAAATTAAGACCGATGAAAAAAGATTCATTTTTGTTATTTTCTTGATAAAAATAAAATTATATTATTAGAATTTTAAAAGATTTGGGTAGAGATAAATGAAATGGGGGCGATAGGTATTAGTCAACCTCCAGAAAGGGGGCGATAGGCTACAAAAGGTTGGGAACCACTGGTGTAGGGCAACTTTTAGAAATTTCATTCAATACGCTTCTCATTTTACAAAAAAAATTTTTAAATAAGAAATATTTTTTAAAGTTTTAAAGTTACATAAAAAAAAAAAACAGCACATAATTAATTTTCCGAAAAGTTAGCTTAAAAAGAATTTTTTTTCTTTGCTTAAAGATCCTTGAGTAATTGTATAATGCATTAACGCTCGAAAGGGCTTAAAGGGTCTCTGGAAATGACATCATATTCATATTTTTCCAAAGTAGCATGTATTTGCCTTAAAAAGTAGAGAGAACAAGCGAAATGAGCAACGAAGGGTTTTACGGTTGAACGCGGAAGGACAGAACTCTGGGGAGCTTGGCCCTTAAAAGAGGAGACTTAATAATTGTCAAAGGTGACGCATGGAAAAATAAATAAAATTAAAACCCTATTTATATTTAACAAGTAGAGAAGATATTAAGATTTCAATTAAGTTACAGGACGGCAGATAAACCTAATAAAAAATTAAGTTCGATCAAATGAAATCCTAACATTAAGTTTATTAAAAGAACGAGGATTTTCATAATCAGAAATTTTATTAGAGAAAGCAATCTATTTGCTAAATTCTCAAATGGGACGTAAACCTTTATTTAAAATATCTTTTTTATATAAAATAGGCTGGCAGAAATCAGATAAATAAATAAAATCTTTTCTTATTTGAATTATACTTAATTATCGACATTACATGAAAACTAAGAAAGGAAACTACTGGCATCCAAAACGACAGCAATTATATTTCGCTTGCTGGAAGGTAGTCAACACAAATGACGAATTTTCTAATGGATTAATTGCTCTAGATGAGTTTTGAAGAAATTAATCAAAAAATCCTTCCCATTAGTGAGTTGTATGTGTTTGGGGCTAGAGGAATGTTGTGATATGGATGAGTCAATAAATTATAAGACGATCCAGTCAAGGGTTTTGAAACCCTCCGCCCTGCCTATGATCATTACTATATATAAAGCGCGAGCCACTGACTTCCTGTCCCTGTGTGCATGTGCCTGTTCTCTCGCTGAATGGCCAGAGTGGAAAGGAAGTGGAGTCAGAGAGGGAAATTTAAAACTTTGAAGGCGAACTATTGCAAAATTTCCAAACATTGATGCATTTGTTTGCCGAAGGCGAGCAAAGGAGTCCAGGGGGCGTAGCGTATATTATAATATATAATAGCGTATATATAATCCCTGGACAATCAAATTTAAGTTCCACACAAAATGATGAATACAGATATGAGTAAGATGGCAGCCAGGAAAGAAATCAGACAAAAATTCAATCAATTTTTATCTGATTTCTTTCCTGGCTGCCATCCTACTCATATCTGCTAATAGTTCAGCCATCATCTCAATATTATGATGAATACATCTTAATTACTTCTAATTCATCTAATTACTTATATCGACACAATATTTAATCATAATCGTTAAAATAGTTAAAAAATAAAATATCTAAAAACAAAAATGCAGAAAAGTGGTCCCCAACAATTTTGAAAGGGATAAGGGTTTGTTCAGCACTTTAACCAGCTTCGGATTCCCGCAGTGTGTGTGTTTTTTTTCTGAATCTTTTCTGCATCTCAGATAGACTCCAACGATACTCAAACTATTTAAACACGATATGTGTGGAGATCCACGCACATTTATTTATACCATTTGGTATTGAAATGAATTTAATAAATATTCATCAGACTGCCTGGGATCCGCGTTCCGCGATTTTCAATGTTGACTTTTGTGAACATCTTTAACCTCTAGGTTAAGGGGAGTGGGGACACAAATATATATGTTATAAGAATTTTTTTTATATAAATTTTATTGCTAGGCATTTTATATTCATATTTAATATATTAAAGGTTTTAAGTTGTTGAAGTTGAATAGCGACGCTTCACCGATGAGTTGGCCTGATTGCTTACTTTCAAAATAATGAATAAATAAAAATTTAATTTTAATACCAATACGGTTTCTTAAATCATGTTAAATTAATGCTAAGAGAAGCTATATCAAAATAAGTTATAGTGACCTAGTAGAATATTTCATCGCTAGTCTAAACATAGACTAAAATATAGATAGTTCGATCAAAGCACCTGAAGTATAAATTGCATACCCAAAGCGAGATCTCTCCGGAAACGTCCTGTGCCGGGTTTCCTCGGGACCAATCGGCCATTTATGAATTTCCCCCTTGGCTTTTGATCTAGCCCTAAAATCCCAATGCATCAAGCGAAACCTGAAGCCCGGGGCCCGAGAATTCACCTGGCCTGGAGATTTATAGTCCCCCACGTCCCACGTCCCACTCCGTGGCGGGAAATGGAAATAAAACGCACCAGTCGAACAAATAAAAAGTCCAGGATGCAGTTGCGACCAGGGATAAGAGGAACCATTTTATTGTTCTCTCAATTGCCAATGATAGGATATAACATTTTATTTCATAAATTTTTATTATTCATTCTTTTATTTAAATCAAATTCTTATATGAGCATATCATTATTATATATTAAATTTTTATTATTTTTGATTACTTAAGCTTTTTGTATTAAATAATAGATATCTGAATTAATATGTATATTTGCGTATCCAAGTATTTTTAAATAATTCACCCTTTAATTTGATACGGTAATCACAAACACAGTGGCGGTTTTAAAAATTTTTTAAGGGGTCGAAATTTTTTGTGTATGAAAGTGATTTATTATATTATACTTATAGGGTTATTATACACCTGCTCCATTATTAAAATAATACGATATCTATTTAAATTAATTGGTAGGTCTACTGAAGAAAATAAAATAAATTTGATTACTCCGGACCAGAAATAAAACAATGACCCTAAAATCATAAAGTTATTTTGCTCAAACAGGATCAAATTTTTAACTCATGACTAAATTGTGAACGGATAAAATAACGAAAAAATGAATTTTTTATTATTATTTTTTAATAATTAATAATTTTTGACATGTCCTCGGGCCTTGGTATAGTGGTTAGCGTGCTGGCAATTTGTACCAAGAGTCGCGGGTTATCATCTAGTCTCATGAGACAATTTATTTCAATTGGATTGGTACCAATAAATAGAGACGGGATCTAAATGGCCTTCGATGCCGAAACTGACAGAAATAAAAAAAAATTTACATTGAAAACTATTACAGTCTAAATTTCAAGTATCGAAATATTTATTTAAAAAAATTTTATAATTAAAAAAAAAATGACGTCGTCTAGGCAAAATTATTATTATTATTTTTTTTGCTATTTTGAATAAAACTGAACAAAGACTTTTTTTATAGAAAAAAACACTAACCCTTTTTTCCCACTCCACTCACAGACACACATACACACAATATTTTCGGCAACCCAGACCATATAAGACTTTTTACGATGCTCGTATTTTTTATAATATCCTATGAATTGGGGGTCTAGGCATATTTATTTAAGCCATTTGGTATCCAAAAGGCTTGAATTAAATCATCGGACTGCCTGAGATCCGAACCCGCGAGCCTTGGTATAGAAGGCCAGCACGCTAGCAACGACACCAAGGTCCGAGGGTAAGACTTTTCAAGAAAGAGAAAATTTTGATGATCATACACTTTCCCTTTTATTCATTTATTACATCAGTGCGTGGAATGGTAAAAAAAAAGATATATAATTTTGACCTAATTATATTTCTAGAATGAGTAGAATAATTGTAACCGTGCGTGACTTATGATTGGGGTTAGAAGACTTCCGACATGTTAGAATATATATCCGGCTCGATAATGAACGGCCGGCTCTACCATTAGGGCAGAAGGGAATTTGAAAAACAATCCACGAGAGTATAATCTGATTTGACAACAAATAAGGAAAAAATTTGAAAGAATTATGATTTAATTAATAAAACATTTTTATGATAATTATCTTGATAAGGAAATTAGGAACTATTAACGAACATGAGTTCGATTCCTGCTTGTATTTTAGAGGGAGAAAATCATTTTCATTTCACCCTAATGTCGGAAAAGCAATAAACACCTCGCAGGTAGTAATCATACTAAAAATTCAAGTAGTGTTTTGTTATTTATTTAAAATCTCCAAAAATTCGTGAATAAAAAAGAGTAGAAAAATGCATTTTTTTATAGTTAAGTCAGTATTATTTTCAAACCAGTGATTTTTGGCCTAATTGAGTATCTTTTATTTTACAAGGACGTACACAGAGGGCAAAGAAGCGGAGGGGATTGCAAGAAACAAGGGGGATCCCAGGGGATCGATATAGTGAGGAGATGGCATGGTATCAATTAAATAAATTCATTATCGGTGTATTTCCAATATGAGAAACAGCCTCAATATAAATATATATTTGTTTATTAAAGGTTTTGTGGTTTGAATTATTATTATTAGGAAAATTTTTAATTATAGACCACATTTTTCTATTAAAAAATATAAATACTGTACAACTTTTGGACTGCTTATTCTGCAGCCGTTCTCAAGTTGACTTGCTCTAAATATACATTTTAAAGTTCCCTTGAGTCGGAGAAGGTGCACAGTACTTGAGAACGGCCGCAGAATAAGCAAAAAAACGTTGTACAGTATTTATATTTAATAAATAATTAATACAAAAATGTGTTCTATAATTAAAAATTTTCCTAATAAAAATATATATTTATTCTCCTCAAATAACTTAAAAGACTCAATATTTTAAATAAGAATATAGAATAGTGTTTATCATTTTTTTCCAAATAGCATATTAAACACTGGTACTGGTGTTTTATTAAAAAAAAGATCATAAGAAAAAAATTTAAAGATTTTTTTAAATTTGTCTCAAAAGGTTTTTAAAAATTTTGCCGAAATATATAGTTTATGTTAATCGTATTTAAATATATTCTTGCAGTGAAGCTTCAGGCTAAAATTTTATAATAGAAAATATAAAAGAACCTGCCAAATGCATTTAAATATGTAAATGCTAAATCTAATTAATATTAATTATATTTTTTTATTTATTATAATTAAATATAACATATCACATTATGTTATATACATATACAGTATATATATATTAAATTTATAGAATGTTTCAAAATAACTTTAGATTTTTGTTTTTCTAATTAATTAGTTTAAAAATAAATTGTTTTATACAAAAGAAATTTTTTTTTTTTTTTACTTTCTCTTATCACTATAGCCTATATACTATATTATATGAGAGAGAAATTATTGGATTCATGTCAAAAATTCGATGTCGAGATTTTGATGGATATATAAGTATTGGTCCCTGAATAAAGTAGATTTCGCAGCCTTGTCTGTGTGTTCAATTTTAAACATGAAAGAATTGACCTATGGGGCTGAAATTTTATATTCAAGTTAGACACTCCCTTGGATTTTGTTGAAAAACTTATTTTCACGGTCCAGGAGGGTACAAAACTTAAATATAAAATTTCAACCTACAAGCTCAATACCTTCAAGCTTAAAATTGAACAGACACACACATACACAAACAGACCATGTCGAGGGGTAAAAACGTAGATATCCATCAAAATTTCGACATCGAATTTTTGACATGAATCCAATACTTTCTCTCTCTATATATTAACTAACTATATATCAATTAATAGAGGCAAGAGAAAGTAAATATGGATAAAAAAATTTTAAATTTTATCACCCTCCACAAATTCAAATAAACATTGGGGTAGTAGTAAGTAGTTACCTCTCAAAGGACAAATTCCAAAAAGGTGACTTTCATTTGTATTTACTTGTTGTTTGTAATAAAAGCTCCAAAACAACAAAATTCGATGAGTAGATGCCAATAGATGACTCTTGAGCCAAAATGTTTTCTTATTATTAAATAAGTTTATATTTTTTTATTTAACCAGAATGAAAAAAATACTGTCGAGAAAATATTAATACAAGCCATCTGAAAAATATCAAATTTACAATAGTTTTGCTCCTTTTATTTTAATATCAATAACTATAGTATATGAAATTTACTTTAATTCGAAAAATCGTAATATTGTTTTTTTTTGGGCCTCCTCCTCCCCTCATAGCCCACCAATCCTCACCAAAAGTAATTTACCTAAAAAAAAAAATATTATTGTAGTTTCCATATTTTGATTTATCACTTGATGAAAATTTACTTACCTTTGAAATTTTGTTGCTTTAAAAATTAATCTTGAAGACTTCTTTTATGTGCACTTCACAATACGTATTTATAAAATGTAGTAAAAATATATAGCACGGGCGAAGACACTAGCTTATCGTGCCTAAGGTCCCGGGTTCACTTCCCGTCCCAAGCGAGAAAAATTTATTTCATTTGAAATGACTACAAATCATTTGAGATAAATGCGGGTGCCTTAGATAAAAAAAAAAAACAAAAAAATTACTGATCACCCAACTCAAGTTCATATAAACAGTGGCGTACCTAACCCAAAAAAGGACAAATTTCAGAAGGGGCGCTTTTAATTTGTATTTACTTACTGTATATATTAAAAGATCCAAAACAACAAAATTCGATGAGTTGATACCAATAGATGATAATGATACACTCTTATGCAAAAATGTTCTCTTCATTTGTATTATTAAATAAATTTGTTTTTATTTAACCAAAATGATCACAATAACGTCAAGGAAATACAAATCATCTGAAAAATGTAAAATTTGAATTAATTTTTTGCTCATTTTATTTTAATAACTTTTGTCATATGAAATTTACTTACTTATTGAAAGTTCGCATTAAGATTAATCTTGAGGACTTCTTTTTCTTTAAAATAAAACAAAAACAAAATTCAGACAAGAAATAAAAAAAAGATTTCAAGCAAAAATAATGTGCTTCACGAATAATTATTTTTATTATTCTCAAAGGGGTTTTGAAAATTTCAAAAAAAAATTGCGATTTATAATCCGAAGAATCGTAAGTCGGGTGTCTGAAGAAATCGTATTTGGTGAGAATGAACGTAATTTTTTGGATTACGAGTAAACGAGAGACCAGGGGGCTTCCAGAAAGAGATCCTACCTAGCCTAATAAAAAATTCGAACGAATTGTAATTGAATATACCCGGTCCCCACCATCAGATCGGCGGGGCCCTCGGGCCTGTCCCTGGCCTTAAGGGTATGCGTTATTTACATCCAGGCTATCCCTGGAAAAACGACATCCCTCCCTGACTCTCGTTTACTCATAGAGCCACCTCGAACCCAACTTCAAAGATGCAAAAACATATCAGACTCTCTTTGCGTCATAAAAAGAAGTCTTTTCGCAATCAAGAACACTTGAGAACCTGGGTCTCAATCTTTCAATCAGATCTGACCGCATCGCCTTATGAATCGTTCATGGAACAAATCAACGAAAATATAATTCATTATTAGCTTCATGCGGAATAGCTGCAAGTTCCAAAATAAAATCCCTCTCGTTGGCATGGTGCATCCCTCCTCCCTCTATATTTAAACTATTAAACTACAATTTAAGGAATTTAAATTATAGATCGAAAAGTAAATACATTTAAATTTGTATTCGTATATAAATTTCACCTTAAGTTCTAGGTACCAAGTTGATGATGTCCCTCGGTGCAGGAGAGAGAGGCATCCTCTCCCCCGATATAGCTGAGGAGGAAGTCTATTCTAATTTGTAATAAAATTTTAAAAAAATTAAGTTAAATTTTTAGCAAAAAATTTATATCAAATTTTTGAAAACTTTTTTTAATGAAATCCAAATTTAATTAAAAAATTAGAAATGAAAATTTTAAAATGCAAATTAATTGAAAGTGAAAATTATTTTATTTATAATTTATTCATTAAAACGATTATTTTTGAAAAATATATATTAATTTAAAAAAAAAATTTATTATTGATTGATTTTAAAAAAGATCTAATTCTATTTGGGATCAGCTGAAAAGAAAATAACATCCTAAAAAAGCTAATCTAATCTACCCCCTTCAAAATTCTTGCACCATGCATTTATTACCTTTGATACCGTCTCGGAGTTCTGCTCGAAGCTCCTGCAGTCGCAACGACGAGCGCTCAGCTTCTCAGCTTCAAAGTCCAATTGCACTGGCGAGACACACACACTAGCACACACAAATCTGCAAAAGAAAACATCTTTTAGAATCTCTCTCCTTTCAAAAGATATCAAAAGAATTTGGAAAAAAATTTCTATTTATGTCGAATGAAAAATATTTAGGTTGATATTTCAAGTAAAAAATCTGGTGTGACTGGCGCACAGCACACAACTTTCTCTTACCTTCGGTAATCGAATGTTGTGTACTGTGCTTGTCACACCAGATTTTTTGGGTCGACATGTCTTTAGTTTCCGACAGTAGGGTACAATTGAATTCAAGATGTAAAATTTATAAGTATCGCAAAATATTTATATTTTGATACCATGGCAACCATTTCTCCTATCTTTTCTATGGAGTACAAGAGTAAAGTGGTCTTCAGAAGATTTCAATCACAAAATGAGAATATACATTTTAAAGAGAATCTAAAAAATAATTGATTTTTGAATTAAAAAAAAAATCGTTGGAGCAAATTTTGAGAAAATCGAAAAAAACTGAAAAAGTGAATCAGTAAAGTGCTAGTACTTTTTGGTCGATTTTGTTCAAAAACTTCGTGTCACGTCCCATGGGGGTGCCTAACTTAAATATAAAATTTCAACTTCCTAGCTCTTTTCGTTCTTGAGATATTTTGTTCACAGACACACACACACACAGACAGACACACACACAGACAGACCATGTCGCGAAAACCACTTTTTTGGATTCAGGGGACCTCAAAACGTGAAGATCCATCAAAATCTCGACATCGAATTTTTGACATGAATCCAATACTTTCTCTCTCTATATATATATTAACATATATATAGAGGTAAGAGAAAGTAAAAATTTGGACAAAAAAAATAAATGTCTTAAATAATTAATAAGGAATGATCTAAGTTGAATAGAGCAAAAAATATATAAAAAGTAATGAGTTTTATTTCTAGTAACTTGTATTCGCCTGGCCTTACTGAAACTAAGGGTAAAAATCTCTGAGCTACAAGCTCACTTCTAAGTTATAAAGAATCATCACGCTCGATCCGGATATATCCAGTCGATGGACTTAATCGTTTGGGCTTACAAATTTTAAATAAGCGATTATCTATAACAGATTTGTTTTATATTTAAAGGATTAAAAATCCGCTCTCTATTCGAGAAATTAAATTTTTCTAGCCCTCGGGGCTTGGTGTAGAGGTTAGCGTGCTAACCTCGTATACTAAACGTCGCGGGTTCGGACCCCAGGCAGTCCGATGATTTTATTTAAGCCATTTAGATACCAAATGGCTTAAATAAGAATGCCTGGACTCTAAATAATATATATTCATAACGTATAATTATAAGATTATTACGTTTATCGTAAATGTCTTATATGGCCTGAGTTGCCGAAAAGACAGTGTGAATGTGTGTGTGAGTGTGAGTGTGAATGTTTAAAAAAAAAAAAAAATTCTAAATGAAATTGGCATTAAATGTATATTTATACGAGAAAGTAAAAAAAGAGAAGTGAATGTTAAGGAAGTGATTAAGAAAGAGGCCGCCAAAAGCGGGCCCTTGTTAGGTATTGTATGTGAGGTTTCTATTTGAAAAAACTAAATATCAATGAGAGAAGCCCACCGTAAGCGGGGAACGCAGCTAGTTTAGTATATACTATTATTATTATTTTTTTTAAGGTCTTTTACGGCATCTAAGGCCATTTAGATCCCTTCCCTATTTATTTTTTCAAATGATTTGTAATCAAATCAAATGAAATAAATTTTTCTCGCCTGGGACGGGAGGCGAACCCGGGGCCTCGAGGCGAGAAGCTAGTGTCTTCTGTCTGAGCCAGGGGCCACGGGCTAGTGTTATTTGGTATATTTCGAATCTTATTTAGATTATAAAAAATAATTTAATCTTAAAGAGGCCGCCACACGCGGGCCCTTGTTAGGTATTGTAAGATTCCTATTTGAACAAATAAAAAACTAAATATCAATGAGATAAGCCCACTAAAAGCGGGGAACCCAGCTAGTATAGTATATAGTATAATTTGGTATATTTTGAATTTTATTTAGATCTTATAAAAATAATTTAATCTAGGGTTGATTCGCAATCTCTTCGATTGAATTTCATCCTCCACTGCATATAAATGAATTGATTATCAGATTATCTTAAATATAAATCTCTCTAAAAAATTGGAGTAAATATCTAAGTGGATCCTGGAGGTCGAAATTTGCCTAACTAGGTGCCCACTGAAGACGGGCGACGCAGCTAGTTAAGTTTAAATGAAAAAAAAAAAAACGTGAAACAAGTCATCTAAATGAATGAAAAAAGATTTAGATATAAACTGCAAGAATATTAGCCTATACTCAGGTTTCTAATCCATGTGCTAATCTATGCTACCTATACTGGCCTACCTATTAGCCCACCAACAAACTTGTCCTGGCTTGCATATTGACCCTTGCAAGTGAGTCAGGCATAGAGAACCAACTCAATTAGTCTACTTTATTATTTGTCTTATTTATTTTATTAAATTAAAAAAATAAATGCACTTATAGCCTAGAAACAAACTTCGGATATATATTTTGTTATATTCCCACATTGGGTTCTATGAATACATTTTTATAAAATCACATACAACTACGTTTATATATAATACAGTATATATTTAATAATTTTTTGTGGAGCCATTTATATTTCTAATATTTAAAATAATAAACCAAGTATTAATGAACGCAGAGAAATGAAATTCACCTCAAATGTTGTTGAAGTTTAGAAGAAACGCGAATTTTTTGCGGGAGCCCAGCATAGGCACGTCTACCCCAAGCGACGCCATGATCCAAATGAAGGTTGGAATTTTTAACACGGAAGGTGCTTCACTTATCACTGCTCCCCCTCTACTGAAGCCTCTTTGACTTTGCTATTAAATATAAAGGATACTTTTATCATTGACTTAGCATGTAGACTCGAATTGCAGCTGCTCTATGAGAAAAGATAGCCAATGGCGTGAGACCTCCGGGCTAGAGCATCCGAGAGTGGGGGGTGGGTGGGGGTGGGGACGGAATATTTCTATACTAATAGATAATTGGCAAAGATCCAAATTATTTCAATTAGAAAGAATATAAATTATTAGAAAATAATTTTAAATTGGGAATTTAAAATATCTTTAAAAAAAAAATTCATAAAACAGAGAGCCAATTTTTTACTTTCTGGAAATGGTTGCTATGGTAACAAAATATAAATATTTTTCTATGTTTATAAATTTTACCCTTTGAATTCTAATGTAGGCCGTAACTTTAATATATGTGCACACAAAAAATCTGGTCTGACCGAACAAAACATTGAATTATCGAAGATAAGAGAAAGTTGTGTGCTAAGCGACCATCACTCCATATTTTTTATAATATTTATATGCATTTGCGTGTAAAAGTGGAGAGGGGTGTATGTGTTACTAGACTATAAAATACTGTGCTTACCCTCCGGGGTAGTGAATGTCACTCTAAGCTCTTTGCAGTACTTGAATTGAGCTCTGAATTTGGAAAGAAAATTTCTATTTAAATCAAATGAAAAAGATATTTCAAGTAAAAAATTTGGGCAAGAAAAAAATTAATATTTTAAATAATTAATAAAGGGATAATCTGAGAAAGAATTAAAGTGGGGGATTAATTAAAGTTTCATTTCGAATAAGTATTAAAAAAAAATATTATAAAATGTGAAAAATATATTATCTCTTGCAGTGGCGGATCCAGAGGTGATTCTCGGGGGGGGGTAATCTGGAGTGACTGGTCTCACAGCACACATTTTTTTCTTAATTTCGGTAATTTAAAGGCGCATTTTGTACTTGTATGCCAGAATATAAATACAAATCAAATTTTTAAGTATTAATTTTTAAAATTTTACATTAAAAATACATTTCTTTTTTCGAAAAAAAGTATTTTTTTTTCAAATCTCAGAGGGGGGTAATTACCCCCTTTACCCCCCCTTGTATCCGCCCTTGATCTCTTGTTATACGGATCACAGAACACAACTTTCTCTTACCTTCGGTAATTGAAAGTTGTGTTCTGTGCTTGTCACACCAGATTTTTTGTGTCGAGATATATTTAGTTTGCACCGATATATTAAAATTCAAGATATAAAATTTATCAACATGTGAAAATATTTATATTTTATTGCCATGGCAACCAATTTCGCCTATCTTTCCAATGAAGCACAAGAGTAAAGTGTGCTTCAAAAGATTTCAAGGGCAAAATGAGAATATATATTTTAAAGAGCATCTAAAAAATAATTGATTTATGAATTTTAATCAAAATATTTGGAGCTAATTTTGAGAAAATCTAAAAAAAACTGAAAAAGTACATCAGTAAAGTACTAGTACTCTTTGGTCGATTTTGTTCAAAAGCTTCGTGTCACATCTCAGGGGGGTACCTAACTCCAATATAAAATTTCAACCTCAAAGCTCTATTCGTTCTTGAGATATTTTGTTCACAGACACACACACATACACACAGAGAGAGACAGACCATGTTGCGAAAATCACAAAATATCGAAATGAAATTTTTGACATGAATCCAATACTTTCTATATCATACTATATAATAAAGCGCTAAAAAGCGTGTCCGATGTGTGAAACAACCAATCAGGCCTCAGGGATAGCGCTGATTGGCGAAATACAGAGAGGGCGGAGCCGGAGAGGCAAATTCAAATTTTTTTTTTAACCAGGAGAGATATAAATTTGGTTTCTTCCCTAAAGCCTTCCCTTGATAATAATCTAAATTCGTTGTTTCAGAGTTTTTTTAAATTCGGCAGCCCCCCCCCCCCCCAAATTTTTTAATTCTTCTATATCTTCAAATATAAACATGCTTTTTTGGATTTAAAATTCTTCAATGAATATCTATCAAGGGATTTAAAAGTTTAAATATTTTTTGTGTAATTGCCCCCCCCCCCCGAAATTTTTAATTCTTCTATTTCTTCAAATATTAACATGCTTTTTTGGATTTAAAATTCTTGAATGAATATCTATCAAGGGGTTTAAAAGTTGAAAGATTTTTTGTGTAATTGCCCCCCCCCCCCCCCCCGAAATTTTTAATTCTTCTATTTCTTCAAATATTAACATGCTTTTTGGATTTGAAATTCTTCAATGAATATCTATCAAGGGTTTAAAAGTTTTAAGATTTTTTGTGTAATTGCCCCCCACCCCCCGAAATTTTTAATTCTTCTGTTTCTTCAAATATTAACATGCTTTTTTGGATTTAAAATTCTTCAATGAATATCTATCAATGGTTTTAAAAGTTTAAAGATTTTTTGTGTAATTGCCCCACCCCCCGAAATTTTTATTTTAAAATTCTTGATTTTTTTTAATAGGTCCCTGTCCGCCTGATTTCATTTGCATGCCCGTTGGCTCGAATCAGTTTATTAAAGGGAAATTTTGGCTTGCTTCTTGCCCGTAATTTTCTCATGGCCTTCAAAACCCAGAGGCCGGGCAGGGCGAATACTCAAATTTTAAACTTGATTCATTGTATTTTCATTTAGGCGAAAATAATATGGGCTTTAAAATTAAGAGAAAAACTACTGATCACGCACCGAGACGCCGCCCGCCAGGGCCAAGTTGAGATGGGCGCGGCGAAGCCGCGCCTTTCTCAACTTGTAAAGCTATATATTACATATATACATGAGAGAAGTAAAAACAGATTCAATTAATACTGAATAGGCATTAAAACAAATATATTTTTCAGATTTACTTTTATATAAACGAACAAAGGTGAGATTCACTTTAACTCAAGTCATCTCTGATTCAGGGGCGGATTAAGAGGGGAGGAGGGGCGAGGGGGCGATCGCCCCCCCCCCCCGAGAAGAAATTCACAATGCTATAAAAACTAGTAATCTAAAGAAATTATGATTTCCGGGCTTTAATTTCCAATTGAATTTGTTACCAATCAATTTAAATAAATAGGAAATGGGTCTAAATGGCCATAGATGCCCACAAAGTCCTTAATTAAAAAAAAAAAAAAAAAAAAAAAACCGCCCCCCCCCCGACAAAATTGCATTAATCCGCCACTGCTCTGATTGAGAAAAAATTTAATTTTTCTCAAGAAAAATAAATAAATACTGTATTTATAAAATTAGAAGCGAATAGGAATAGGTTTTTTAAATGGAGTTAAGTTTTTGATTCTTTTTAACCCCGCAGGTGTTAAATTGAATATTAGAAATGATTCGGTGAATTTAAATAGAATATAAAATTCATTCAATGTCCGGAGAGCAAAAATTTTTAAATAAAATAAAAAATAAAAAATTGATCAAATCCCGGGCACATAAACCAAAAGTTTATTTTCAATTATCTAACATTTTTATTAAATTCTCTTAAATATATTTGAAAAAATAAACTAGAAAAGGGAGGGTTCACGGATACCACCCCTCTCCGAAACAAATCACAAGCCACCCCCCTGCCGTGGAGTTGAGGGATAAATATTTAAGAATTATAATGAAATATACAAATCAAACACTTGATTTAAATTTTATTAAAGAACATACATTTTCTTACTAAAAGTGATAGAAGAGACAAGAGGTGGGGGAGAGAGAAGAAAGAGAGAGAGAGAGAGAGAGAGAGAGAGAGAGAGATAAAGAGTATAAACAAACAAACTAGATTAGCATGTAAAAGATTTTAAAGAAAGAATTTAATAATAAAGAAATTTTTTTTTATTTATAAAGAAAAAAGATATTCTATTTTATTAGAATTAATTAATTTACCCTCTTACACCCCCTGGTTACGAGATTTCATCATAAGGTTTCATTAAAAAAAAAAAATTGGGTAATTTGTTAAGTACAGTTTAATTATTTGAAAATGAGAAATAGAAATTTTTTAACCCGTTATGCAAATGACAAATGCAAATATTATTAATAAATACCTTTAATATGACGGCTAATGATGAGCTGGGTGGGTTAACTACTGATTCACACAAATGTCAACACAATAAGAAAAAAAAAAACACACTTTTAGAGAGAGAAAAATTCACGCGACCGACCGACTAACTCCTGACTCGACTCGAAAGCAACTAAAGACTTGTCTCTTCGCTCTCTGGGCTCAAGCAGATAAACAATTATTAAAAATGTTCTCTTTTTATAAAATAACTTTTTAATAAAAAGATTTTATCACAACCTAACAGTATTTTATTCCAACATTTATCTATTAGAGATGATTTGGAATTGAAATAATTTAAAAAAAATTTTTTTAACCCAAACCCCCTTTAATAAAAAAAAACAAATTTTTTTTTTTTATTTGGGTTAATAGATTTTAAATTTTAAAAGACAAATTTTAATTATCAACCCCTAAACTCACCCCCTGTTATTTAAAATACTTCTAATCATTATTTTTTGCATTTATTTATTTATTTGGGTTAATTTGGAATTGAAATAATTTTTAAAAGACAAATTTGATTTTTCAACCCCTAAACTCATCCCCTGTTAAATAAAACGCTTCTAATCGTTATTTTTTGAATTTATTTATTTATTTGGGTTAATTTGGAATTGAAATAATTTTTAAAAGACAAATTTGATTTTTCAACCCCTAAACTCATCCCCTGTTAAATAAAACGCTTCTAATCGTTATTTTTTGAATTTATTTATTTATTTCGGTTAATTTGGAATTGAAATAATTTTTAAAAGACAAATTTTATCTATCAACCCCTAAAGCTCATCCCCTGTTAATTAAAATTACTTCTAATCGTTATTTTTTGAATTTATTTATTTATTTGGGTTAATTTGGAATTGAAATAATTTTTAAAAAACAAATTTTATTTTTCAACCCCTAAACTCACCCCCTGTTAAATAAAACACTTCTAACCATTATTTTTTGAATTTATTTCGGTTATTTTGGAATTGAAATAATTTTTAAAAGACAAAGACGAGGTTGAAATATTATATTTAAATTAGGTACTCTCCCCGACAGTTAAAATAAGCTTTTGAACAAAATAAGCCAAAAAGTACTAGTACTTTACTGACATATTTTTTCAGTTTTTTTTTTTTTTCGAATTTCTCAGAATTTGCTCTAACGATTTTGATTAAAGTTCATAAATAAACTATTTTTTTTTTATGCTTTTTAAAAAGTATATCAGTAGGTTTTTTCCTAAAGTGTTTGAAGTACACTTTATTGATGTAGTATTTGAGATTTTTGCTTTTTCCCAATGGAAGCATTCGTAACTCTATCTATGAAACGCAAATGGTTAAGTATGGAACTAAGGTCCTATAAGAAAATAAATAATTTCCGACACAACAAAATCTGGTGTGACAGCACAGTAAACAACTTTCAATTACTTAAGAGAAAGTTGTATGCTGTGAGATCAGTCACACCAGATTTTTATTTAATAGAATAAACACTTTATACTTAGTTCGACTCTCATTGTATTACCTTCAGAAGTAATATAAATATTTTTTTGTTTAATTACTTACGAAAGTAGGGGTCTTCATTCAAATTACAAAAATTTATTTTATGGATAAAGAATAGGAAATATGAAACACGAACCTAGATTTCAAAAATAATCCCTATATTTTTTTTTTTTTTTTGAAAAATCTATTTTTATTCTTGAGAAAGCTTACCATCTAATATTATCAAATTTAAAAATACTTCCCTCCTCAGTATCAAACAAAAAGCGCATTGAACTGTTATAAAAGTGTGTTGAGTGCAATTAGAAAAGAGGCTGGCCTCGGATAGACGTGATATTATTGATTCTTATCATAAAAGTGGACGCGGGATGGTTGTGGGGCGTCCGTTCAAAGAGTTAGTCGGTAATCTTGCGTGAAACGATCAAACCTATTAGGGCATTAGCGGCTACCAGCAACCGAGGAGAAGTGTAAGTGTCCCTTTAGCGACCTAATCCGTTCTGCTTCTGTTGTTCCCACCCCCGCAAAAATATATATATATGGAGCACACACCTCTCATTTGCCTGCTTTGACTTTTACCCATCCTATCCTCTTTTTTTTTTTGTTGTATGTATTGTGTGTATATGTTCACACACCCAGCCATTTATCTTTATGTCTGCTTTTCACTTTGGTGGGTTTTAACAAGTTTTTCGCTTGGCGAATAAGGTTCACTGTATTTAAGCCAATTAGGCGTGCAACAAAGACAAAAGGGGTGTGTATTTATTGGAGGAAAAAGAAAAAGAAGTTGGGGGGTCAGTTGGACCGAAGCAACTTTTTCACTTCCACTTTCAACTTGGGCTTGATCCTCTTTTTAACAATTATGATGATGATCATCATCAACGTGACAAGAAGCAGTCAAAATGATAAAGGAGGACAGGCTTGAGTCTTCCAACTGGAAGGAGTCCGTCACGGGGTCGCTAATCCGCTTTTGTCTCGGACTTTTGCAAAGTTTGTTTTGTTTTACTGGGTAATATCTTGTTAAAAATATTATATGTCAAGAGCTTAACAATGTTTGTTGCCTTATTTCCTTAATTACCAACTTTTTTTTTATTCCATAGCAACTTAACTGTTGCTAGGCTGAGTCACACACAAAGTATAATTCTTAACTTAAAGCAAAAAAAAAAAGTAGAAGGACTTAGAAAATTATCCTCACTAATAATTAATATAAAAAAGCTTTTTTTTTTTCTAAAATGTTGAGGCCTTTAAAGGTATTTCAAAAGCCATAATAACTAGCCTCTTTCATTACGTTTGCTTAGCTAATTTAGGAGAAAAATAAAAAATAAACACCTCAATGATTTTTTTATATAGAAAAAAAAACATGAAATTTAATCCTTTTTAAGAATTTATTCCTAAAGAGTCCTTTTTTTCATTTAATAAGAATAAACCCTGGCTCTTTCATGTTATATTACTTTAATATACTGAAATCATATGTTAGATATTAATATCATAAAGAAAATTTTTAGCAAGATCTAATATTTTGATGTATGAAAACTTGAATAACTTTAAAACTAAGGAGATTATTTTCCACGAAAAATGTTTATAAATTTGCCTGGATCATTTTATCGCAAATAAATAATTTTCGATTATTTGAAACTCTACAAGGATGGGTGGCCTTAGAGTTGAAAATAAATATTTTTGAAGTGAAATTTTTGTACAAGAAAAGCATAAAATAATTGGGCAAACAGATATTTTATCTCAGCTAATAAAATAACTAGTTTTATTTTGGGCTTTCACCTTCTGAAAATGATAATTCGATCGAGGGGGGGGGGGAATGAAAATAAACATTTTTCCATATTCCAGGATAAAAATATCTAAATTGAAACAATTTTTTAAAAGAAAGTAGGCCTAAAAAACTTTTGAGTTCTTTTCTCCTTCTTCGCCTTAATCCTGGGTCGGCGGAGGAGGTGGGGGTTTTTGCGACCGGGAAGAAATAGAACAGGCCGGCCCGTCGCACGGTCTGACGCCTATTGAAAATATATAAGGAAAGAGACTGACATGTAAAGAACAGAAGTACTGCCAGTCCCAGCTAAGGGCAGCTCGTGGTCGCCACTATGTTCCACAAGAATTATTTTCTCCTTCCTCCTCCTAAATCTTTTGTGACAATATCATCGATAGACATTTATAGTCTTCAATTTGACTTGTAGGTTATAAATAGGCCTATATTGTAAAAATATAATATTATAATCAGTCTTTATAGGTATTTTTCTTTTTTTATCTACCAAAACCATCCAAAAAATGCTTTTATTAGTCAATTAAGATTAAGTTTAGTTAGACACTTTCATAAAAAATTTAAATATTTGAATAGCTCTGAAGATGGGCGAAATTTTAGCCGAAATGTTAATCTGCGTGTTTCTCTTAACAATTTCAATAATTATTAACAATTTACAATTATTGTAATTGTTAAAAGAAACACGCAGGCTTTTTTTATTAACTTTAATTCAATCCTGTTCAATATATCACTAAACAATCCCAACTAGCAAATTTCATTTTGACTTATAAGAATATATTAAACCAATGGTTTCCAAACGTTGTTTTCACGCATTGGTTAAAAATATTTAATCGCATAACGCCTCGCCCTCTCTCCCCCATTTTATAAAATAATACAAATACAAAAATTTTTGTTGCAAAAAAATTTATTAATACAAGCTATTATATTATTTATCATTTTATTAATAAGACTTTAGCAATTTAGGAAATTGCTCGCTGTCGCTCCTCACAGTTTGGAAAACGCTGTATTAAACTTTTTTTTTAATTATTACTGGATACATCAAGAAATTTGCTTAATCGTGTTGTTAGTAAAAAAAAATTTAAATTTTCTAAATGAATATGAATATCAGATACATTCATTTAAATTATTAATCCTCCAGAGCACTGGGTCATTTAAAATAATTGCCTCATTTATAGTTGAGAGTCAAATCTGAGGCAATAAAACGTTAATATAATAGTTCATCTCTCGCGAAATGTCGCACATTGCCTTTAACATTGTTGCTAATCATTATTAGGTGAAAAGATTAATCTAATTGATATTGCAATTAATTTTAAATATTAATGGCGTCTGTTTATATTAATTAACTGTTTAATTTTTAAGATATTAAAAAAAGCTGTTTATTTTTTTTTTTAAGTTGATTCTTCAGCTTGAACAATAAAATCAATTACAATATTTTAATTTCCTAATTCGTTGATTCAATTATAATAAATAAAAATGTCTCTTTGCAAAATGATTAAACAACACACAAAAAAAACCTTTATATATAAACATCAAACCTATTAGTATAATTATATCGAAATTATTATTTTATTTTTAAATAGGAATTATAACTCCTACTATTATATATCTCACAATGTTATTATTGACATTTGATTTAATTAAAAATAAACTCTCTATAATATAAATTAATTAAATTAAATCTATTCTAGCAAATGATTAATAAAAAAAATTCAGAAAATGATGTGAGTGAACCGAAACGAAATCATGGATGGCTCTCATAACAGAAATGACCGGATAATTTAAAATTTAATACAAAATTACTAAATCAATAAATGAATCAAATATAGTTGGAAATTTAAAAAAAAAAAAAAAAATTTAAATAGGCTGCTTAATTTCCATCTCGTGTGTCATTATACAGTATGGCGATCACAGGGTTAAGTATGATTTGGCTCCAGTCTGAAAAATTATTGAATAAAAATATAAAATTTTATAAAAATCAGAGCCCTTGGGGGGGGGGAGCAAATGCACCCCCCCCCCCCAAATGACGCCACCGCTAAAGATCCAATAAAAAACATGAGGAAAAACTTGCAAGAAATTAAATTTTATACAAAAAATGTCCTATGAAATATTTATCTCAAGTGCGTTATTCACAAGATATATTCAGTTTAATATTATTGAGAATTGAAAAATTCATTAAATTTCAACTTTTATTGAATTATTTCTTAAATATATTGTACTGAACATATCCCTAATATATGGGTATATATATAGTATGTATAGAGAGCTAATCAAAGATTATAAAAAAGAAATTTCTTTTATCTTATAAACATTTTGATCTTTTTAAAATTCCATTTTTATCACTTTTAAAATCTTAGATCTAAGAAGTTATTTATAAAGTTTTTTATTTATATTTCCAGGTGATATTGTTCATAACCCTTCATGAATCAAAGTGAGTTCAGAAATAAATAATAACCCTCTCTAAAGATATTTACCAACAAAACGGAGTGTAGTTCAAGTAAAAACCGATACATTCATTCATTCATTTGAATCCAATTGGATTATATGTGTCCTTCATAAATTATGCATTAATTATAGCTTATATTTTAGTTTTAAATAGGAGAGAATATTTCCCTTTTATACATTTATTATCCCCATTTTGAAATTCTCAATATAATCACTATAGTTAAAAGTGATCAAATCAAAATGCAATATTAAATTACGGAAATTTGATTATAAACTATTCATTTCTCAAATTGCTATCAATTGTAAATAAATTTAAATGGAATTTTAATATAGTATATTGATTTGTTTAGAAATAACAGATTTGTTAAGATAGTAAAGGGTGATTCAAAAGAACTTCAATGGCCTTCATAATTATATAGTCTTTTAAATAAGTGGCACAACCAGAATGTGGGGAGTTCTTGCAGGTGAGCTCTGTGCAGCCAATCGACTCCCCTATAGAGTGTTGTGTGAATTTACTGAGTAGGGTTTGAGGGTTTTGGAAGAACATAAACCATCCCTTTGAAAATAGATACTTTTAAATAAAAATGGAATTCTCTCTCTATCTCGAGTAGCAGTCGGGAAATTTAGTAAATAATTCTCGTATCTGTTTCAATTGGAGTAATTACAACCGGAAGAGTTAGTCTACTAAGATTATAAAATTATTTAAAAATATTTTAATCTGGTTATTAATTTTGAAAGTGGTAATTCCATTCTTGGTAAGAAGGGTGTGAAAGTTTTATAAAATATACATAATTTAAATAGCGGGCAACAAATTAATAGGTCAGAATCGATAGCAAAGAATTGAAATATATTTTCGCCACTTTGCTACTCAAAGAGAAATGCATTTCTTTTCTCACTTTCTTTACTAAAAATATTACATTTTTAAAATACTTCTATAATCTTAGGTAAAGTAGCCTACTTCCGGTTGAAGTATTTACTACAAAATTTGAAACAGATCTCTAATTTTAGGGCAAGAATTATTTATTAAATTTCATCGATCTGGCTTCTTGATTGGAGATAGAAAGAAGAATTCGAAATTTTTACTTTTCTTATTTTATTTAAATTTTATCTATTGTCTGAACATGCACATTCTATGTTGTAAGACCTCTCGTTACAAAAATCCGAAATAACAGTTTTTTTTTTTAAGAATATAAATAAGAATATTTTAACGCCGAGATATTATTACCTGGTATAAAGGTCTATAGATATCGGAAAAATTTTACTAAAAATTGGGACACAAGTTTCGTTCAAATTGTGAAATAAGTTAATTTTTTCCAAATAAGAAGATAAGATTAATTAAAATGTTGAAATTCTATTAATTTGAGATCAAATTCATTTGATATGAAAAGGCTACGCTATATCGTATATAGATTGTTCAAAGGGTTGGTTTATGGTCTATCATAAAAGACCCTCAGAACCCTAGCTCAGGTAAATTCACACAGACATGATATGTAGTGGTGAGTCGATTGGGCTGCCTAACTAGTAGGGTTTTCAAAAGGTAGGGTGAAATGTTTATGTCCCCATGGTAGGTCAAATAATGTTAAAATATTCCATTAGCGTGAAAAAATATCTAACTGTTAAAAAATGTTAACCTCCTTTAAAAATTTAAAAATTAATTTTTTTTTTTTTTTGAGCATTTGGTTAAGGTGCGCGTCTAGAAAAGCCGTTAGAACACGATTCACTACCGAGTTACTCGAGGCGGCAAGAGATGGCGTTAGTTTTCCCATAGGAATACAAGGGATTTATTCCATTTCATTTAAAAGTTTCCAGCTAATTAATTAAGGGTAGAAAATTAATTAACATATTTTTTAACATAATGATTACTAAATTAATTATCTATAAGATATAGAGCGAATTTTTTTAAAATATATTTTATTTAATGCGATTAATTTAAAAAAAAAAAAATTATTTTTTCGAAAATCAAAAAAGGGCTTCTATAAGTTGTAGTTATTTTAAATAGCTTTAATTAAAAAAAAAATTTGAGGTCGATAGCTTCAAAATTGTGGCCGCTGGAATGGCCCAAAATTAGCACCAGAGACGCGGACCTTAAATAAATAATTTTTCATAGGAATTTTTTTAACATCAGAGTACTCTAATCGTTGATGTTCTATCCAACTTTAACCAAGCATCTTTAATTAGCCTTCTCGTCTTAAGGGCCCTTTTTCCCAGTTAAAGATTGAAAAGACCTGAGAGGGATGTGGGGTCTGCAAGATTGCATAGCCTATTGATCTAAGGCTGAGGGACCCCGATTTTTCCTGGTTGCATTTATTCCCCCGGGGTCTTCTTTGACGCTCCCCAACCAGCAAGTTCTAAGACTATGTCACTAGAATACATGCCATTATGTCAACAACTAATTAACAATCCTTCTACTTTATTTTTTTCATTTCTCAAAGTAGAATCTTTTTTTTTGTCTGATTTTCTTTGTTTCTACTAACTTTGAAGATACCGATTGATCCATGTCTAATTCAAATTTTTTCCTTTAAGATGCATTTAGAATGAATGCATTTACATCAAGAAATCTCTCTAAAAACTCTTTTGCAATTACTCTTTTTTTAAATTAAAAGAAGCTTTGAAAATGGCATAATAATTTTAAAGATTGATTATAATTTTCTAAAATAAAAATAAACATTTATTTATTTATTTATTTTGAAAATTTTGACGATACATAAATGTGATTAACGGGTTGTTAAACTAAACTAAATTTTATACTAAAAACATGTGTCATCTCAAAGTAAACAAAAAATGAGATAGCCGGTGTTGCCACAATCATGACGATATGTAATAAAGTGAGGGACGATAATATGGCTTATAGTCTTATAAGGCATTGTTTGAATTTGGCCATCTATTTCAAACAAACATCCGGGGGGGGGGGGGTGGCTCCCCATTATCTTTGTTGAAAAGCAAAGCCAAGCAATGCTAAACTTGGGATCAGCAGCCTCAAGAAACAAGATTGCTTAAAGCATCTGATATAAATTTTTTTGTAAATTTTTATAGAGCAGTCAGAAATTAAATCTATTATCTAATAAATAATTTTTTTTATAAAATTTATATTGATGTACCAATAGACTACTTACTTATAATTAAATGAAAATAATTTTTTTCATTTGCTCAAATTAACATTTTTGAAATAAAATTTTTATTTTTATTTTTAAAAAATTATCTGGTTAAAGAGACTTCAATATCCGTGATCTGCGATTCATAAAATTGATCTCTTTCCTGTTGTTTACCAGCTAACCCAAATTCAAATACAATAACAAAATTTTTATCTAGCGTTTATTTCTTACAATAAAATTTGTACATACTACTAAAAACTGCACCTTAAATTAATTGTATTATTTTCTAGTGATTAATAAATTCACTTATCGCGGGATTAATAAATGGAAGCTACAGGGAGTGGGGGAGGAGGGAGGCAATTTTTTTCCGTTAAATATTTGTGAAATGTATTCAAATTTGTTAGTTTTTTCAATAAATTTCATAAAAATATAAGAAGTTACAGCGTCTTTTTAAAAATTTTTTTTTTTAATTTAAAAAAAATTTGATCTTATTTACCATAATTTTGGAATTTTATTTGGGCCTATTTTCCAAGTTTTTTTTTTTTTTTTTTTTCAAGTAGACCTAATAAAATAGCTATTTTAAAAATGAATAAAATAAATAATTATAAGTTTATAGTTTTAATATTAATAGGTAAAACAAATTTTCCCTTCTCTAATCAAAATCTGAAATGACGTCCCTGTTTCCTATTTTTATTAATTTTATTTATTTTATTTTTTTTTTTATTTATTTAAAGTCTTTTTCGGCATCTAAAGCCTAAATGGCTAAATGACCCCATCCATATTTATTTCAAATGATTGGTAGCCAATTAAAATGAAATAAATTTTTTTCACTTGGGACGGTAAGCGAACCCGGAACCTTAGGCACGAGAAGCTAATGTTTGCTCTCTGAGCCACAGGTCTCGGGCATGAGGTGATTTAAGTATTTATTTTTATTCAACTATAAATTTTAGAACAAATTTTAAGGAAATTAAAGTATTGATCATCTGTAGTGTTCTTGATTGCCATTTGCGAATATTGGTAGATTTTACTTCTATACTCTGTTCTATATTCTTACTTTCTTTGGCTTATGTTTTTTCTCTTCCTCTTCTATAGATAGGCCTGCTTCTCCTGCTGTTAAGTCCCTTTGTTAGTTCTGGTTTATTTTATTTTTTAAATAAAATAAACTTCTTAATTAAATAAAAAAAAAAATGCTTTGTTTAATTTTCTTGCATACCTAAATATTTTTTATTTAACTTTTTTTTTTTATTCCATGTATTAAAATATAAAATGTCTCTTTCAGAGCAAACGAAATAAACAATCTCGCATTTTCTCACAGGCAAATGGTTTGTAATTTCATATTTTAATTGCAAGAAGGTAAATTTTGACATCGTAACATTTAACGAGTTTGTGGTATACAAAGAACGAGGAGAGAGAAAACCAGAGAGAGCGGAGTCCCGCTGCGTTGGATTCTAAGTTCGCCACAGTTTATTGTAAAGGCGGATCTAAGAGGAGGAGGTGAATGAAACAAAGTGACACTAGAGCTAAGTCTTAAGACACCAGGGGGATCCTCTCTCATATTTCGGGGGGGATTTTAAGACAAGCCAATGCTGCCTTCCTGGTCTGTGGCTTAGCTCGGCTGGATGATAGCGTTTGTTTTTATGGCCAGTCATAACGTCAGGCAGTTATTGCTCTGGGTAGTAGCACATATTGCATATGCAACGCTTCACTCTGTCGGTATACGTGTTTTTAGTCTCTACGGTAAATGTGACGTCATCTAATCAGTGGAAGCGATTGCGTTTTAGAGAGCTGCCCTCTCACCCTTTCTTGGTTGTTTAAGCTGTCTTTGCTTAGAAGATGTCTCGAGCAAACAAAAGGGCTAATAAACATATCGAGGTTTCTTAATTCATTCAACATATTAAACATGGATGAGATTATTTTCGCAATTATCAAGATTAAAGGGATTATTTTTTTTTCTTTTATTTGTTAAAAAAATTTTTCTTTTATTTATTAATTTACACTAATGTATAATTCTTTAATCAAAATGGTCTCAGGAGAGAGAAATTACTTATAATTAAATTTAAAATATTGTTTATAAAAACGTTATCACTAGGATAAGAAGCAAACCACTAAACCAGAAAAATATAAGCAAGACATGTCTCTCTGTGCCAATGGCGGATACAAGGGGGGGGTAAAGGGGGGTAATTACCCCCTGAGATTTGGAAAAAAAATATATTTTTAATGTAAAATTTAAAAAATTTAATTTATATTTATATTCTGGCAAACAAGTACAGAATGCGCCTTTAAATTACCGAAATTAAGAAAAAAATGTGTGCTGTGCGACCAGTCACTCCAGATTACCCCCCCCCCCCCCGAGAAACACCTATGGATCCTCCACTGCTCTGTGCCAAGCGGTATTGCGATATTTAAATAATCATACGTGAATTTTCATTTAATAATAGGTATACAATACTAATTATAATAATTTGATAAATACCAATAAATAGTTTTATTATTAAAGTTTAATTATTATTTCCGATTAGTTGGAGAAACCAAATGAAACTGTTAATTTTTTTTTATTAATCTAGTGTATTAGTGAATAATTGATGACAGAGTTTTTTTTAGAGAAAGTATATCAAATAATTAATCGTGAAACCAAGGTGTTGGTGGTGAAAGTTAATAATAAAAATTTATTGTAGTTTGCTTTAGGGGGGGTTTTTCATACTGGCGACTGGCTAACAGTTTCGTTAGAACCACCTAGCATCTCAGGCCTGCAAAATTTTTATTTAATTTACTTATATATTACATAAGTTGGTCAGTTAACAATTGTATTTTTATATATCAATTTGGTCAATAAATAAGAAAAATTTTTTCTTTAAAAATATATATTTCAACAGCTGACGTTTCGGCTTTGGTTAAAGCCATCCTCGGAGCTATAAACAATGAATCGAAGCATTTTAAAGAAAAAATTTTGGCTGCATTTTCTTCCAACTTTCATACCTAATACAAATTCTACCAGCCATAAAATACCCTTATACTAAGAAAAATTTATTTCAATTGATTGGCTACATTGGAAACAATTAGGGATGGGGTCTAAATGGCCTTAAATACCGAAAAACCCTTAAAACAAATTTCAAAAAAAATATGGTATGCAAAACAGATTTAAGTAAATTAATTTTCAAGGAAAAATATTTTTATTTTGAATAATGAATTTAATACAAAAATAGTAAAAATTTAAAAAGAGGTAGATTTGTGATATGATATCGAATTAAAGCTCGTTTGCCAATTTATATGCATAGCATAACTCGTGGCTCCATTCATTCGTAGTGGGGTTTAATCATATTGATAAACTTAGGTAAGCCCCATGCAGTATGCTAATGGCAGATTTAACAACTTAAGCATCTTGAGTGTTCTTGTAGGCCATGGAGTAGCCTTCTAATCTTGGCCGAAGAGGCCCACTGGGGGGATTGCTGCCTCCGACCGTATATGTATAATTTATGGAAATCAAGATCATGGCAAAACTTAGTAACTGTCCCTAGGTTATAAGTTAGCATAACAGGTCCAGGCCCTTAAGATAACCGAGGCGCCTCATCCTCTCGCACCCACGAGTTTATATGCGAGGGTCTGACCCTCACGGCAAGTGATTAAAACAACTGCAAACGCGGCGGGCAAGTTTCCAGTTTCCAGTTTTGAGGAGAGAAGGGCTAATTAAGAATGGCGTCCTATCGGTGGGTGGGTTGCCGTCTTAACGGCTCCAGCCCTTCGTCCCCTTTTAGTCTTATCTCCTTGCGGCTCTCGCAAGCCACAGTCTCGACTCGCTTAATATCTGGGTCACTGTTATGGCCCCAACTCCTACTCTTATTCGCCAATTGTTCTAAATGAAAATGAACTCCCCTATCGGAATTACTCGATTCAAACTTTCCAAACATTATAAAAGTTATTCTTAAAATTATAAATTAGTTTATCATATCATACGTATTTGAATAAAATTTAAATTGATTTTATTATTTTTAATTTCTCTTACATCTACATATGTTAATATATAGAGAGAGAAAGTATTGGATTCATGTCAAAAATTCGATGTCGAGCTTTTGATGGATATATACGTTTTGAGGTCCCCTGAATCCAAAAAAGTGGTTTTCGAAACATGGTCTATCTGTGTGTGGGTGGGTGGGTGTGTGTTCAATTTTTTAATCAAAATCGGCCAAGGTGTACTAGTATTTTACTGATGTACTTTTTAAGTTTTTTTTTTCGATTTTCTCAAAATTCGCTCCAACGATTTTTTTTTAAATTCATAATTCAATTATTTTTTAGATTCTCTTTCAAATGTATATTCTCATTTTGCCATTGAAATCTTCTGAAGACCACTTTACACTTGTACTCCAAAGAAAAGATAGGAGAAATGGTTGCCATGGTAACAAAATATAATTATTTTGCCATACTTATAAATTTTACATCTTGAATGAACCATACTGTCGGAAACTAAATACATGTCGACACAGAAAATCTGGTGTGACAAGCACAGTACACAACTTTCGATTACCGAAGGTAAGAGAAAGTTGTGGCTGTGAACAGTCACACCAGATTTTTTTATCAATAAAATGACTTTTACAAAAAAAATTTTTTCTTAATTCGTCTTTTTACTTTTTTTTATTATTAATAATTTGAAGGTGATGAAAAGTTTTTATTGATATTTTATAAAGGATAAAAAACTGGAGTTCCTCATTTTTTTATTTGCCTTTTTGCTGTCTAAGAGTGTTGAGTTCAGATTCTAAAAGGGCCTGTAAGGCGGATTTAAGGTCGGGCGCACTGGGAGAGTGTTAGAAATTTTTGTTTTTAGTTTATAATTCAGTATTAAGGTTTTTTTTTTTTTTAGGTTTAATGATAAAGAGCTCCAAATTAAATTTCCCCCTGTCAAGGAATAACGAATATTATTATAGACCCGCTGTCACTTTTTCGTTTTTCTTTGAGATAACTAATCTAATATTATATTTGCGATACTTGCTTTGTCACGTGATCTTTAATATTCGTCAACAGCATCTGGTTAGCTAACTATGATCGATCTTATTTAATTTATCGTATATAATGATAAAGGTTTCTGAAACTTGGGCTTTTTAATTGCCTGGATTACAAATGTTTACATGAGCTATATGAATAACAAGAATAAAATGTGCTTCAAAATATTCCAATGGCAAAATGAGAATATACATTTTAAAGGCCATCTAAAAAATAATTGATTTTTGAATTTTAATCAAAATCGTTGGAGCGAATTTTGAGAAAATAGAAAAAAACTGAAAAATACATCAGCAAAGTGTATTTTTTAGCCGATTTTGTTCAAAAGCTTATTTTGAGTGTCCGGGAGTGTACCTAACTTAAATATAAATAAATTCAGTAGCTCAATTCCTTTATGCTTAAAATCGACACACACACACTCACACAGAGACACACAGACAAACAGACCAATTTGTTGGACTTTTTTGGACTCAGGGGACCTCAAAACATGTATATCCATCAAAATCTTGACATAGAATTTTTGACATGATTGCAATACTTTTTCATATATAGGGTAAGAGAAAGTAATAAAAGAAATAATAATCTTTTAAGAAAATGATTGATTTTTTTTGGATTTTTTTTTTTGATATCTTATCTTAACTCCCCTTGCAGAAGTCAATGTTTGCTTTAAGTGTGCTAATCTCTAAAAGTGCTTCTGATAAATGATCCCGGACTTCGATCGATTTCACTTACTTTTTAATCTCGAATGTGAACAAAAAAATATATTTCTTTAATTTATTAGAATTCTAATAACATTAGGATTTTTATTATCGGTAAATAATTTTGTAGAAAATAAAGAGGTGGTAAAACAAGACTAGAAAAATTTGAACATTATTTAAATAAATAAATCTAGTGTGACTAGCCGCAATAACACAATTTTCTCTTCACAACTTCATCAATTGAAAGTTGTGTAACATGCCGTCACTAATCGTCTAAGTCTAATTAATAATTACAACTCGTTTAGCCTCTGATCCGTTGAAGAAAGGTAAATATCTCCTCTCTTGTGCTAAGGGCTTTTTTTCTAAATTATGCACTTTTGGCAATTAATTAATTTAGATAACTAGGGACCTATATGGCCTCAGATAATGAAAAATATCTTAAATAAATTTTAAAAAAATCTCGTATATTATCAAACTTATGAAAAACTTTTATAGGCCAATGATTATTTAGTACATTTCCGAGCATTTAAAAAATAATTCATTTATGAATTTTAATCCATATTGTTTGAGTGGGTTTTAAGAAGAGTGAAAAAAAACTAAAAAAGTTCATCAGTAAAGTATTCCTATACCAATTTTATTCAAAATCTTCAGAAGTAGTGCCATTTGGGTATTTATTAATAGTTTAAGTCTAAAATTTGAGTATCGAGAGTTTATTAAAAAATACTTGTAAGTAATTTTTGGATACCAAATGGCTTAAATACACCCTGTTACGCATTAGTGTGTCAAGCGCCAGCTACCGAGATTTGAGAAAATTAACATTAAACTTTTTTGTTTTCATTGAATTATAATTATATAATTTTTTTTGTCAATTGTGCAAGTAACATTAAATATAAATTTTTTTAGGACATATTTCATAAAAAAAATACTGTTAATTATAGCATTTGAAACAATATTCCGTGTTTAACTAAATTTTGAATTTTTGGCGCTTGACACACTAATGCATAACAGGGTCCATATATGAATGTGTGTGTAGTTGGAGTGTGAATGAGAAAAAAGTGTGAGTGTTTAAAAAAAAGAAGTAACTTTTGACTCATGGTTCAGAAAGAAGGCATTTTCTTCTCCGGGGTTTGTTTCCCGTCCCAGGCGAGAAAAATTTATTTCAATTGAATTGACTACCAATCATTTAAAATAAATTGGACTAAATGGGGACTAAATAACCTTAAATGCCGAAAAAGACCTTAAAACAAATATAAAAAAATTTTATAAGTTACATTATTAAGATCCCATAATTTTTTTTACTTTCTCTTACCTCTATATATATGTTAATATATAGAGAGAGAAAGTATTGGTTTCATGTCAAAAATTCGATGTCGAGATTTTGATGGATCTTCACGTTTTGAGGTCCCCTGAATCCAAAAAAGTGGTTTTCGCGACATGGTCTGTCTGTGTGTGTGTCTGTCTGTCTGTCTGTCTGTGTGTGTGTGTGTGTGTGTGTGTGTGTGTGTGTGTGTTCAATTTTAAGCATGAAGGAATTGAGCTATGAGGCTGAAATTTTATATTTAAGTTAAACACCCCCGGGACCGGCAAAATAAGCTTTTAATCAAAATTGGCCAAAAAGTACTAGTACTTTACTGATGTACTTTTTCAGTTTTTTTCGATTTTCTCAAAATTCGCTCTAACGATTTTGATTAAAATTCAAAAATCAATTATTTTTTAGATGCTCTTTCAAATGTATATTCTCGTTTTGCCCTCAAAATTGTTTGAAGCACACTTTACTCTTGTGCTTCATAGGAAAGATAGGAGAAATGGTTGCCATGGTAACAAAATATAAATATTTTCCCATGTTTATAAATTTGACATCTGAATTCAAATATTCCCTACTGCCGGGAACTAAATACATGTCGACACAAAAAATCTGGTGTGACAAGCACAGTACACAACTTTCGATTACCGAAGGTAAGAGAAAGTTGTGTGCTGTGCGCCAGTCACACCAGATTTTTTAAGAATGACAGGCTATGGATGTAAATATTTTCGTTTATAGTTTGCCTGTTGCTTTTTCTGTTTTACTCTTTTTCCCCTCTCTCTTAGGAAATTCAAGTTGCGTGTTAATAGAAATACGTATTGATTAAAGGAAAATATTTTGAAATTGTTCTTGAATGAAAAATGACTGGAAAAAAGAATGGGGAGAATTTAGTAGAATTTAAGAATAGGTATATCAACAGGTCGATTTCCTAGTGACACGGAAGCTGTTTAATTTTTTTTTTTAATTTATTTAAGGTCTTTTTCGGCAACTGAGGCCATTTGGAATAGGAAAGAAAAAGGAAGCTGTTTAGATAAACAAAAGTATTTAAAAATCATTTTAGATTAAACTTATTTGTTTTGTGTATAATTTAATGTAATTCTTTAATAGAAATGTTTGTGGGACAAGAGATAAGTAGTTAATATCTCTAGAACACAAATTAAATCGTTAGTTTATCGAGTTCAGAAGTCAATATGTATATTCCTGCTCGAATTAGCTCAATTCCGTGTGATATCGCTGGTCGCCGCCGCGAGGCGACTAAATTATTCCCAGGAACATATCTGCGAGTTCCTAATTGCGGCCAGACCTTGGAACGGCACAATATAGAATGGAAGTCGCTCTCTCTCTCTCTCACCTCCTCTCTCCCTCGGGAACTTGGTGGCCACGCCTTCCGGGAACACGTCTCCAGGTTTAATAACGTGAGATAATCAGACTATCTGCCCTCGAGTCGTTTTTTATTTCTAGTTGGTCTTCTTCAAGTGGAAATGTCACCAGGAACAAGAGCCCCGGGGCTTGTTATCGGTATTAATACTTGCAAGACCAACTTGACGTCGCTTTATATTTACTACTTTTTGGGGAAATTTTATGAATGATTCCAAGAGAGAGAGTATATTAGTAAAATCGCCTTCGGGGAAGGTAAATTTTCATAAACAAATTTACTTCAAGATTGATATCGAGTATAATAATACTATTTGTCTTTTAGAAGAGAAACAATTAAAATAGTTATTTTAGTACTCTTCTTCTTCTGTCCTCGCCTCATTCCCGCAATGCGGGGTCGGCGGACCTCACTTTTTCCCTCCAAACCTATCATGCGTTTTTGCGACCGAGAAGGATAGAACAGGCCGGACCGTCGCACGGTCTGACGCCTGTTGAAAAGAGGAAGGAAGAGACAGACATACAAAGAACAGAAGAACTGCCTGTTCCAACTCGGGTAGCTCGTGGTCGCCACCCACGCACCCACAATATATGGGCCCCTGAGCAAAGTTATTTTAGTACTAATAATCCCAAAAAAAAAAAAAAAAAAGAAAGTGCTTTTTTAGAAAGTTTAGTATTTATTAATCTAAAAGAGTAATTTGAACAAATAGGTCTTATTTTTTAATCTTAATATTGATATCGAGTATAATAATACTATTTGTCTTTTAGAAGAGATCCTCCACCGAATCTTTCACAGCATCTTTAAAATTCTAGACATCGTTCTACCTTTTTAATTTAATAATTAATTATTAAATTGTAGCCCGGGGGCGGGGGGGGGGAAAAAAATTGGCTTTCCGGCGGGGGGGTTCCTCCACAAAAAAAAAATTTTTTTTATTTGATTGGGCTTCAAAATTAATTATTTGGGGAATCATTGAAATTTGAAAATTTAATATAAGAGAGAAGGCATTAGCTTCTCAGGGGCCCAAGTCCCCAAGAAAAATTGATTTCAATTAATTTGGCTACAAATAATTTGAAATAATTAGGGATGGAGTCTAAAAGAACCAAAAAAAGATCTCAAAATAAAAAAAAAAACTGGTAAGAATACTTATCGAAATTAATAAATGTGGGAAGCAATGGTCTCCGATCTCAACAAAAGTTCTTAAATAAATAATAAAAAAAATAAATAATTTTTTGATGTCGTATAAAAAATAGTTCAAATAAAAGTCGTTAAGTTTTTTTTTAATAATTAGACCGATCTCGGAATTATAGAGAAGTCAATAAGGCAAGTAAGCGTAAGGTGTCGTGATACTTCTGAAGAAAAGGAACAAGCAAACTAAAGAAGTGATTTTATGAAAGACATCAACTGGAGGAGTCTTCTTAGTGGGGGTAAGATTTATAGAATTTTTCTGCCGTAACTAGCTTTTTAGGGGCCCTGGGCAAGACCTCATCACTGGGCACTTCGAGATTTATTCATTTGAATAAGTTATCAATATTCAATAAATACCTTGATTCGAATTTGATTATAGAAATATTTAAACAGACAAAAATTGTTAATTTTTTCGTTGTTTATTACCACTTACCTCTATATTTTTCAAAAAAAAAAAAAAATATCATGCCAGTGGCGTTTAGTAAAATTATGGTTTGGTGGCTGATGAAATCCACCCTACAATATTCTGTATTTATTATTTTTATTTCCAATAAAATCATGAAATGCTGTTGATATGTAAAACCACTTAAAAGTTTCATGTTACTGTATATTATTGCATTGTCTAATAAAAATAATTTTAAATTTTTTCTCAACAAAACTAAATAGGATTAAATTAAATTAACTTTTAGAAAACTGATATTGACAAAAATACTTGCTTAGGTCAATTTGATAACATAAATCAATTGTCAAGTGACCGGATACGTCGAGTATTCAGAGCGAGCAGACAATAGATTTGGACAAAATGTTAATCCCGAAGAGGAGAGACCATTTCTATGACTTAATGGGGGAGAAAGGAAAAGGAAAGAGGGTTGGGGGTCTACAAGAACTGACGGCCAACTTATAAGATAGATTATGGCTATTGTGTCCGGGGGTATAAGCATTATCAAAATTAGGCCACCTAATCCCCCCTAAGTTGGCTATATCCCCATCTCTAAATGAACCAGACACCTCTCCGGGAAAAAGTAATAGAAACTTGGCCGGTCCCTTCGATTTAGATGCTGTATGAGGTTCAATCTCTTTACTAAAATAATTCTCTGAAATTCTCACCAACTCCATTCTCATCCTCTCTTCCTTTACCAATACTCTGCTCTCAATCTCATCCCAGCATGTCACAAGACAATTGGCTTGAATTATTCGCCAACTATCGAAATATTCCCTAGCCCTGAACCCTAAATTGATTAATGGCTAAGTTAAGAAACATTTCTAGATTATAATTGTAGAAAATGTAATATAAAATTTACTTGGATAAGAAAATTTACATATATTATAGGGATACAAAAATGAGTCATCTTTGGAAGAGATGATTTGGCAAATAAAAGTTTGTTTTTTTTTAATTAATTTTTACTTTCTCTTACCCTATATAAGAAATATTTCTTATATAGAGAAATATTTCATATATAGAGAGAAAGTATTGCGATCATGTCAAAAATTCGATGTCGAGATTTTGATGTTTTTTAAATTTTTTAAATCATTCTTTAGATTAGTCTCTTTATTAACTTGAGTACCATATTTATAGGATTGAGAGCAAAATTTAAGGCTTAAGAAATAATAACATTTTATAGTCAATTTAGATTTAAAATGCAAAAATCTGGTGTTACTGATTCTCTTAGCCTTCGGCAAGAGAAAGTTGTGTACTGTGTCACACCAGATTTTTTGTGTTGAGATATATATATATTTAGTTTCTGACGGTACACAATAAATGGATAATTATAGGCAGTTCCATGGGTCCATTTACATCACAGTCACTACTTTGGAATAGTACAGAATAAAATTTAAGTAGCCCTCGGGGGGGGGGGTGGAGGGTGGGGTGCCCCCCCATACCCACACGTCGGGGGCTCGGCCCCCCGGAGGCCGTATTTTTTTTTTTAAGCCAATTGAATCCAAATGGTAAAATAAGATCCCCCCTATTTTTTTTTTTTTAAAAAGGAAACAAAAATGTTTTTGGGGGGGGGGGGGGGGGAGGGGAGGGGGGGGGGGGGGGGGGGGGGGGGGGGGGAAGGAAAAAAAGAAAAAAAAAAAAAAAAAAAAAAAAAATTTAAGTAAAAGTGGTCTTCAGAAGATTTCAATGGCTAAATGAGAATATAAATTTTAAAGAGCATCTAAAAAATAATGAATCCAATACTTTCTCACTAGCGTATATATCGCCTGTTGAGAATCATAGTGGCGAAAGTCCAAATTCAACAATTGGAGAAAAGGCGTCTGAAAGTTTTATAAAAATATACATTTAAATAAATAGCCGGGCAACAAATGAATAGGCCAGAATTAATAGCAAAGAAAGAGAAATATATTTTCGCCACTTTGGCACTCAAAAGAGAAGTTTTAACAACGTTTGGAAGACTTAACTCCAAAATTGAATTTTTGAGCTCTTGCCACTATGGTTCTCAGCAGGCGATATATTAATATATGTATATATAGGCAAGAGAAAGTAAAAAAAGGATTTCTTTCCTTGAAAGTGAAGCCTTAGAAAAGAAAAAAATGAAAAATTTTAATTAAGTATTTAACCATAGATTAAAAATGATAAAAATTGACATTATAATTATATCATAGAAAAATTTTTTTATGAAAATTTATTATTGTATAACGAACTTGATGTCTAATTTTTTAACAATTTGAAAAGATAGAGTTAAAACAAATATTTTTTTCATGAATTCAGCGATACAAAAATTTGCATATTATTTGATGGATAACTTTTTTATTTGAAATTTGTTGATTCACGCCGAGTGAAAATTAAATTGCATGACTGTTTAATTAGTACCTAGTAATAAACAGAACTGAAATAAAAAAAAATATATATACCAGCATATAATTATCAAGGTTTGCCCGAAAAATCTAGATTTAAAAACATCATTTGAATATCATTGAAAAATCTTATCATTATTATTTATTTGGAGATCAATAACTAGAGGGTCTACATTTGCTCATTTTTTTTTTTTTTTTATAAATCAATTTTAAAGAAATCTACACTATTTCCATCAAAATATCGACATCGAATTTTTGAAATGATCGCAATAATGTAGTGTACCTAAAAGTATTTGTGCTGTTGTTTCATGAGACAATAGCCTCAGAGCAAATTAATACTTAATAATAATTTCTAGGAGAAAGTAAAAATGGATGTGAATAGAAATTTAAATTAATTTTTTTTTAAGTATATTTTGCAGTTTTTCAAATAAATTATAATTGTAGTACATATTTATAAGCAAGAAGTCAATTTAGAAAAATATAAAAAAAATTTAATGAAAATTGTGTAAAGAGTGACAAAATGAAAGGGAAGAGAAATTTCGCACTACAAAATTTAAATATCTTTCACTTTAATCAGTCATTAACTTATATTATTAATTTTAGTATATAGAGATTTGAAATGGCCCCCGAGTTTGGCGTAGTAGGTAGCGTGCCTACCTCCTATGCCAAACGTCGCGGGTTCGGACCCAGGCAGTCCGATGATTTTATTTAAGCCATTTGGATACCAGATGGCTTAAATAGAAATGCCTGAACCCCAAATATATATATTAATAACAACGGTTATGGCCTAAAGTCTTAAATGGCCTGAGTTGTCGAAAAGACTGTGTGAATGTGTGTGTGAGTGTGAGTGTGAATGAGAAAAAAGTGTTTAAAAAAAAAAAAAAATTTGAAATGAAATAGAAAATTTTTATTAAACTTTTCTACAAAAAAAAAAAGAAAAAATATATTTCAAAAAAGAATGTATTATATTTTATAATTTTAAACAATCCCATGGACCTGTATATCCCCCATTAGTTCTCCTTAGACACGGAGATATGCACCTATCGAACTTCTGGCCATAGATGTCATAGTCCTCCCTACAAATTAACTTTATTTTCTATCTCTAATTCCTCCTTTTATAAATTTAATTTTAGTTAGTCAACTAATCAAAGCATCCGACCCTTTTCATCTAATCTATTTGAGGAGAGCCCTCACAGGATTATTGTGAGTCTAGATCTTTCGTAAAGAGGGGGTTATGTATTGCTTCAAAGCTTATATGATACAATGATCGAATATATTTTCCATTTCAATATTTTATATTAAAGTTTTGCATTTATTAATAATGAATTAATTTACTTTGAGAAGCATAGGTTAAGTATATAAGAATTAATAAACTAGTAATGATTTTAATTAAATTAACTTTGTAAATATATCTTGTATTAAATGATCTTATCAAATTTCATAAACTATGTTTATTGTTGTCTTAATAAAATAATGATCAATAGAGGGCTTATTTACTTAATAACTAGTTAGGGTTTCTTAGTTTTTGTATTCCCGGGCGCTTATGGTGAACGGTCAAGTTTCTCAACAGGCTGTGTCAGATTTTTTCCAAGAAACTTGTACTTGGCTAATTAAGTAGCCGGAGTCCGGTGAAGCCGACGCAAATCGTCTAGTGTAAAACATTGATATCGAAGAGGGGCGGAGAGTTTAAGTCCTGGGGAAAGTTTTGAACTAGTCTCCCCGGGGTTCGATCCAATGCCAGTCTAATTTATAGCCTTTTCCTCCCACCCCCTTCTGGACCTCATCTTCTTCAGAATCGACCCTCCCCGATTTGAAATTGTGGAATGGGGGAGAAGAAAAACACGTAACCCCTTCAGCAATTGTAACCATCCCTTGTGTCGATTGGCGCTAGGCAAGCTTCGAATTGACCAGGAGATAGGAGTGTGGACGAGAATTTGAGTGCCAGCGCTTATCACACATAAATACGAATTCACTCGGAGACCCACACACTAATACGACCGAAAGGTAAATTTTAGTACGAATAATAACATGATATAGTCTCGAACTAGGTTTATCTTAATGTTCGACCTAGCGATTTAATTATCATGCGATTATCCCCGGGGCTAAAGGGTCGAGGGTGGGGATTTGAAATGGAGAGAATGAAAAGAGAATTAGAAGAGAGAGAGAGAGAGAGGAGGCTAGAGAAGAGAACTGCCATGAGGCAGACAGTGAATGGGCAGTTTGCGAGAAGTTCTTACCCTGCCCGAGGGACAGCAAGCCGGACAAAGGGTAGTTAGTTGGTTGTCATGACGACCGAGGGGGAGTCAGAATGGAAAATGCACAAAGGGGTGAAGTAGGGTGGCGAGTTATTGTCTTGGTCTCCAACGCAATCAGAAGCCGCCAGGAAATGGGGGATGAGTCTAATCTTTTCTCAAGCCTTAATGTACAAATTGTCGTCAGTTTTTATTTGTAATCAAACACCTGAACCCTAAATAACAAGATTGAACCAAAAGTCTATTCACGTACACCTATAAAGGAAGGAATATATGAGCATTTCTTTTTATTGAAGGGGATCAATTGGTTTTGTTATTTATTTAACTTAATTCGATTTAGTAAGACAGATCGATCTCATAAAAATTTCTTATATTGACTAAGAGTAAAACAAGCCAATATGCCAACAATAACTATAAAAGAACTAAGCTTATATTAGTGTACTTCGAGTATATAAATCCCTTTTTCTATTAGATAGTATATTGCCTTGAATCTCTTAAATTTTTTATACTTTAATCGAAAAAAAAATATTCATCTTAACATTAAGTTAGTGTATAAATTATTTTTTATTTTAATCTGAGACCAAATTGAGTTTAGATAATTCATTTTGATGACTTTTCATATTTATTTATTTATTTAGACCTACACGAAAAAAAAATCCAGACCAAGGAATGACGCTGAATTACAACTAATTTAAATAGTCTATGTCTTAAAAACATGAAATATACTAAAATGTGATTAATAACTTACAATGTTTTTGAATTAAAAATTTTATCGAACTGGTCAAACATGCGAATCTACTTTTGTTGTTAAGCAATTTAAAGTCTTTTAACATCTTTAGAGCCCTCGGGCTTAGTGTAGTTGGTAGCTCACCTAACTTGTATACCAAAGGTCGAGGGTTCGGATCCCAGGCAGTCCGATGATTTTTTTAAAGCCATTTGGATATCCAAATGGCTTAAATAAGAATGCCTGGACTCCCAAATATGTATATTTATAAATAACGGTTATCGTATAAAGTCTTATATGGCCTAAGTTGCCGAAAAGACTGTGTGTATGTGTGTGTGTGAATGGGAAAAAAGTGTGTGTTTAAAAAAAAAAACATCTTTAGGTTGAAGGATAAATTAATTAAAATAGTTAAATAATAGAAATATTAATCGAGGAGTTGATCCTACAATATTGTAATGAGACGATTATAATTCATTAAGTATTAGTAAATTTTTTTGTTTTATTTGAATTTCCGCTTTTGGTATTTTCTTAGACTTTTTTTTTTTAAATTTTCTAAAGTAAAAAATCAATTTCCTATAAAAGAGCTAAAATTTTTAGACGAATAATGAATTTAATTTAATCCAAAGAATGCACCGATTATCATCTAATTATAGATAAATAAATAACACAAGGTTGAGGGTTTGTGTCATTGCTCTAAAAGATGACCTAAAAAAAAAAAACATCTTTTTGAAAAAATCATTAAAAAAATATTTTTTAAAGGAACCTAAGATAAAGATTCTTCGCCAAGTCATGATTAAAAAGATTTCTTAACATTTACTCTTTCGCCTTTAAAATGTTAAAGATCACTTGAAGATGAAAGCATTTTTTTGAATAAACCGAGCCGAAAATACTAAAGGGAACTTAAGAAAAAGTCGGATGCATAGAAAGTTTATTCATTCCTTTCATCTTTTAAGGTGTCTTTAAAAACGCTTTAAGCAATTTATTTAAATTTACATCTTCTTTTTTTTAATCTAAGAAAATAAAAAAAGAACTGAGAAGGAAACCTCTTGAAGAAAATCAAAGGTTTCTTTTTATAATTAAAAAATATTTTTATAAAAATCTAAGTCTCCTGTTTTGGTTTATCTTCAAACCATCATCAGAACCTAGAGTTTGGGGTATACCTATAATATTCCCACTTTTTCATGTGAATAATTTCTTTAATTAGCCCAGTCAAATTTTTTGTTATTTGTTTGTCTGATGAGGAGAAAATTTGTAGTAATAAAACAGACAAAATACGATTCAAAATAAAAAAATTCTCTCTATCAAAGAATTCGCCACAACTTATCAATTTTTTGTTAATATTGAAATGACTTTTGTTTTTAGATCAAAATTTTGTTTTGTTTTACTGTATAGTAACCAGAAAGAACGTTAAACATTCGCTATCCAAACTATTCCCTTGTCAAATTTTGATTTAAAACAATATGCCATTTCAATATAAACAAAAAAAAAAATGAGATAGCCGTTCTTGTTGCTTTAGGAGAAAACATATCGAAACATATATTCACAAATTTTTCAAATAAATTATTGTTCTTTCTTCATATGGGGCTAGAATGAGGAATTGAAAATCCCACCCCATAGCCAAGAGATGATCACGTTATAAATTTTAGAAATTTTTTTACCTGGTTTTCGAACTGATTGGGGGAGGGGGCATCCAGCGGGGCAGAGGTCCTTGCCGTGGGAGCACTTGCCCCTCCCCTAGCTCACCCCCCCCCGTAGCGCCGTCACTGTGGGGTTCCAAGCGCCCTTTGGCCCTTGGGAATCGAACCCAGGATCTCCATCCTTTCCGGGGCATTGGTGTGCTAGCTATTGTATACCAAGCCACCGGGCCCACGACTTACACCAATTTATTTATATGTATTGCTTGGATTAAAAATGATAGAGTATGTATTTAAGAAACTTTGACCAAATACCCTATCAGCGATGAAGAAGAAAAAAATATTTAGAAACTTAGAAAGTCCAAAAATGTCTGTTCTTGTCTATTCCTATCCCGTCCATTATAAGAATAACATACGACCTCATATTTCTCCTTTTACTTAGAAAACAAATCTATAATAAATGATAAATAAAAAAAAAAATCTCCCTTATAAATATAAAAAAATCGAGGTGCAAAGCGGAAATAAGACCACTACCTGATGCTACAGGTCGCAGCGATCGCTTTCTCAACGGCATTCGTATAAAAAAAAAGCCAGCAAGCAACGGAGGGGCAGAAATCGATGTCGATAAAAAACAAAAACTCCGAACACTTGTTGATAAGCCGAAGGGTGCTTGTGGGCTGTGTCTCTTTGGGTTCGATGCGTCCCTTCGTCCTCCGTCCCTTCGTCCTTCGTCCTTTTTGTCCGTGACTTTATTTAGCAGGATTAAAAACGACTCGCGCCATGCTGAGCTTAATTATTTCGTTAGCCCAAGCGAACACGCTGTATTGGGCCAATGCAAAGTAATTCGTAATTGTCTTGTATGTCTGTTTGACTTGGTTCATTCTGTCTGGAATTGCCAATTTGTTGAAGAGAGAGGAAATTTTTAATTGTTTAATCTCATTTGAAACTTTTAATAATGAGTCTAACTGAAAAACGAGTACTTAACTAAAGAACTTATTAAATATATCATAGTATAAAAAAAGTGAAGGCGTTTAAGATTAATATTTGGCCTGAAACTTTTATGTTTAATTAAATTTAAATTCTTAATGAAATTAAAAGAGCCTTTTCGCACCATCGATAAAGAATATCCTTGTTGATGAGTGTTTGGACCGTAAACAGGCCTTGGGCCGTTCAAACTAAATATTGACTAACGGAGTGCGTCTAAAGACCTCAAGGCAATTGCCATTTGCGCCTTCGATTACAGCTGGCCAATATATGATTCGATTTGATCCCCTTCTCTTTGACAAATAAACAAAAATCCCCGGTGTCATTTACGGTTTTATGGTTACGTCAAGTTAATATCGCGAGTGAATTCTTATAAAGGCAACGGTTGGTTTAATTACGGTTTTTATTCCGGTTATTCTACAAACCGAATGAGAGAGAAAGAAAAAAGTGAAGGCTTTTTTTTTTTTTATTCGATCTGAGATTAAAAAGCGTTCGCCATGAAATCTGTTCGGGTATTAAAAATCGCAGAAACAATAAATGAAAAGTGGATAACGAGAGAAGTAGCCCTCTGGCAGCAGCCAGTCACTCGGACGATCATTGTAAGTTCGGGTGCTGAGTACTCGGATTCTGGGATGAACGATTTCCCAGCTGAGTGTCCGTTTGTAAAGCCGGCTTGTAAATTCCTTTAAATGAAAATTGACGCGAGAGGCGAGCAAGAATTAATCGCACCGTCCAATCACTTTACAATCATCATTCCCAAACCCGATGACATTCTATCTTTTAAACTTTAAACCTTTTTTTTCACAGTGGCTAATCTTGAGGAATTTAAAATAAATTGGATGATTTTTTTTTTTTCAATCAAAAAGAAAATGAAAAATAATAAATTTTTACTTATTTAAAAAATTTAATTCTTTATGATTGAGTTATACAAATAATAATATTTGTATTCCCTATTTTTTCAAATCTTTTTGCTCAGGGGCCCACATCTTGTGGGTACGTGGATGGCAACCACGAGCTGCCCGAGTGGGAAGGCAGTCCTTCATTTCTTTAAATGTCTGTCTCTTCGTTCCTCTTTTCAACAGGCGTCAGACCGTGAGACGGGCCGGCCTGTCCTATTTCTTCCGGTCGTAAAAACGTATGATAGGGTTGGAGGGAAAGAGTGAGATCCGCCGACCCCGCATCGCGGGACAAGGCGAGGAGAGAAGAAGAAGATTTCTTCAAATCTTTACTAAAAGAGCCCTGATTTAATCAGTCTTAAATGTAAATTTCTCTAAAAATTCCAATTACACACTTTCTCTCTAAAAAAAGTTGAATAATATTGATAATTATCTCTTAGGGTCGATTGCTTCACTTCTAGTCAACTAACAAACTTATCTGACCGATAGCATATTATCGATATATTAAAAAAAAAACATGCTTAATCATCTAGTTAAAAAATGAGTTTTTCACATATAATTAGCTATCTGAAGTATAAGGAAAGTTATCTGTAAGATTAGCAACTTAAAAATAAAACTTAAAATTAATTAAAATAAATATTAAATAAAAATTAAAATAATTTATTTTTTTTTTCACAAAAATTTAAAAATTTTCAAAAAGTGAATAAACAAGACTTGTGTTCCTAATTTCACCTAAAATTTGAAGCTTTGTACCGAACTTTGGATCTTAGCTAGTTAATTACCAACTGGGCTTATGATTTTAACTAGACGTGAAAAAAACTTGAAATTCATAGTTATCATACTTATCCGAGGGATAGCTAGTTAGTAGAGAAGCAACCTGCTCTAGGTCTAATGAAGATTTTTTTTACTTTCATTAAATGAAGGCCAAATTTGCTTTATTAGAATGAGATGTCTTATAGGCCTACCCCAAAGGTTTGTTAAGTAAATAAAAGCCCGACACATTTTCTTCGGTTGGTTACCCCATTTATTGTCTTAAGATCCCCTTGTTGAAAGAAGAAAAGATTGTCAATGGGGGAAATTGAGGGCGGCACGTCTTGAGAGAAACCTGTTGACTGTCTGAGATGATAAAGATGTTTGCTTGTTTAACAAAAAGGTCCCTAACCATTCATTTGAATTGTATGAGATTTTGAATAAATAGATTAATATTAATTAATGTTTAATTAAAAGTTACGGGCTAAAATCTTATTTTAAGTCAAAACAAGGTAAGCTTACATCAAATTTATTAGTACACAGAATTTTGATAATGTAATTAATTTTTCTTGTGAATTTTAATTATAATGTTTATAATTTTAATTGCATGATCAGTTTCGACCCCCTTTTAACCTCTTCAAATTAGTGTAAAAATGTTTACAAATCAATCAAACTAAAAGTTTATAAAGAACATCCTCTCTAAATTATATTATAAATAAAATTTTAGTCTTGAAAAGACTTGTAAATACTGTATAATAACATAAATAAATTAAATAGCCTTCCTCTTCATATTCCATTTTATTAGAACATATTTAGCTGGCCCACTGCAAATGTTTAAGTTTACAGCAAAAAAGCATGTTGGAAAATAAAATGTGACTTATGCGGTTTTTGAAATGACCGATTCAATTCAATTAGATAGAGATGCAGATCTCATTACTCTTCAGGAATAATTTACCAATCAAAATTTAATTTTAACTCGGAAAAAATTAAATTTAAGAAACATCTTTGTATTGTAGCCTATTAATAAACAAATTTTTGATCTATTTTTCATTTCACGTAGGCATATGTATTTGGACTTTGTATAAAACTCACACTAAATTAGTATTTAAATAAAAAGAAACAGGAATGAAAGTTGGAAGAAAAATGCAGCCAGAATTTTTCTTTAAAAATATATTTCAACAGCTGACGTTTCGGCTTTGGTCAAAGCCATCCTCGGAGCTGCTTTTGGTCTTCATATAGCTCCGAGGATGGCTTAGACCAACAGCAGCTCCGAGGATGGCTTTGACCAAAGCCGAAACGTCAGCTGTTGAAATATATTTTTAAAGAAAAAATTCTGGCTTCATTTTTCTTCCAACTTTCATTCCTGATACAAATTCCACCAGCCATAAAATACCCTTATACTAAAAAGAAACAATAAAATGCAAAAACTGAAAAAAAGTGACATTTTCGTATGAATAATTTTCCCGAGTAAAAATGATTAAAAATGATCGAGGGATCCACACGCCCACAGCTAGTCTGCATAGTGAACCTTTAGGGACACACAGGGATCCACACGCTCTCCAGGAGGGTCATTTTCGATCTACTATGTGCCTGGTGCGGGCGTGTGGATCCCTGTGTGTCCCTCAAGGTTCACTATGCAGACTACCTGAGGGCGTGTGGATCCCTCGATCATTTTTAATCATGTTTACTCGGGTTGGATCGAAAGGACATATTTGGTAAAAAGAAAGAATCTTTAAATAATTTTCCAGGAAAGAAAAAATATTAGTATTGTAAAATAGTGTTCAAAGTCCCTGAAGTTTTTGGCTAGTATTTATATAAGGAGGAGATTTCGCTAAAATACAAAAATGTTTTAATGGCTTCACATACCCGAAAGAAAAAATTTAATTCTCCTAATGAAATAAATGTATATTTCATATATCTCATTTTTATATTCATTTATTATTATAAATTTCAGGTGAAATTTCTCCGCCCCAATAATTTTTACCTTAGAGAAAAATATGTTTAATGCTTGGAAACATAAATCAATGAAGATTATAGTGATTATCAGATCTAAAAATACATGTACTACATTATCTAAAATATATTAAAAGTTGATGTATTATAATTTAAGAACAAATGGAGATAAGGCTTTTGCTTTCCATTTTGTCCATTTTTTTTTTATTCATTTTTATCAATAATGCCTGATTGAATGGATTAATAAAAAATTAAAATCTCTTTATTGAAAAACCGCTGGTTGTTTTCATAAGCGATTCAGTTGAGAAAACTTGAATGAAAAAAAAATAAAGAGAAAAAGTAAAAAAAAAAAAAAGTCGCTTCTCAACTGAATGAAACGATGAGCAAAGTAAAGGGAAGCTTGAGTAAAAACCTGAGTGGATTAGAAAATTAATGAAAGCTTTTTTTTTTTTATTTTCTTTAGAAAGAAGAAAATATTTTTTTTTCTGGTGGGCGTGCGGACATTTTGACAGATTGACTTTCGTGCGATCCACTGATAGATAAGGAATTAACTATGCTAAGAAATGATGATTAAACAAAAAATATTAATCAAAATGATATTTTATTAGTAGTTTAGTTAAGGGGAATATAAAAAATAATTTTGTAAATGAAAGGTGGTTTAAGAAGATGGATAGAGCCCTTAAGAGGGAGATAATAGAATTAGTTAATGCATTCCAAATCGAATAGCTTACTAAATAATGGAGTTTGCAAAGGGGGTTGTTTGTTTTATTTTTATTACTCATTTTACGAACATTTCTTAAGAAAAGCTTAGGTCATTAATCCCTTTGTTCTTAGTAGATTAACGGCTGTTAGTTTAAATTTAATTACAAATAAAGTGATAATTTGGCCAGCAAAAAATTTTTATTCAAACATACACACAGACATTAAAAACCGTTCTCTTCAGATATAGTCAACTAGCAAACTTATCTAACAGATAGCAAATCATCGATTTAGTAAATAGAAACACGCTTAACCCTCGAGTTATTAGCTATCTGAGGTATAAGAAAATTTGTATGAAGTTAGCACCTTAATAAAGGCATCATGTTTAAAAATTAAAATTAATTAAATTAAATAGTAAAAAGTAAAAATTAAATAAGTAATCAGAGCTAATTAATTTTTTTAACAAAGAATACATAAATATTTCTCTATACATTTCGTATGGGAGAAATCGTAACTTTAGGAATTAATAACTCAAAAAGTTATAGGAATTTCGGGACCCGAGTATTTTTCCGGCTCTCTCCATAACGTCCTTTATAAGACTGCAAAATTTCGTTTCAAAATTCTAACGGGAAGTTGGTCAAACAGAGCGTGACAGACGGACAGACGGACACTTAACTATTATTATATATATAGATTCTCACACCCACACACAGTCTTTTCGGCAAATTACCCCATATAAGACTTCTTATTATAACTATATAAGACTTGGGTTCTTATTTAATTAAATGATTAGCTTAACTAGAACTGAAAAGACTCGTAAGTCATATCCATGTGTATATAGCTTATAAAAACTTTATAAGTATTTCGATATTTACAATCAGTGTGCCATCTTGAGAAGTAAAACAAATTAACTTCTAAACACTATACATTGAATGTCTTCTTCTGTCCTCGCCTTATTCCCCCGTTGCGGGGTCGGAGGACCTCACTTTTTCTCTCCAACCCTATCATACGATTAGCGACCGTTGAAACATATAACCTTGTATTTTTAATTCTATTTACTTGATTAAATAAAATTATATTGCACGCAACTCTTTGAAGTTAAAATTATGTTGTTTTAATTACCTCAGAGATCTCCCTGGTCAGATATGTAGTGAATATTAGATAAGTAACTTTCAGAAGTAATCTTACAGTTAAGAGACACAAATTACTTGGGAAACTTAGAAAGAAGCAAACAATGTAATGTACAGGATTTTTATGGAGTAGAATATTTTTTCTTCTCCCATAGTAAATTCAAAACTAAAAAGTTGAGTGTATGTCTGTTTTTTAGATACTTTTTCCTTACAAGGAAACAATATAATAATCAAAATAATAATTTTACAAACCTACTATATTAATTATAGACGGAATTTTATAATAAAAATTTGGCAATGATAGAAAAGAAAAAAGAAAAAGTTAGAGGTCAAAAGGTATTGATTCTTTAAAAAAAAAAATTATTTATTTATTTTTTGTTTTGTAAAGTGCATTAATCAGAGTTTTTCAATTAGGATTTATATATGCTTAGAAATTAGGTCAGGCTTCAAGTTGGATTTCGTCTTAAAAAGGAACGCAATGCGTGCATTTGGGCCATTAGCGTGTTTATTGGCGGTTTGTGATGCGCTTGCAGAGAGCGCATCGTTGCACTAAAACTCACTTAACCCTCTCCTCGTCCCATTTCCCTCCCCCGAAGAGATTAACCCTATGCATGTACCCAGTCCTGGATGTGGAGGGGATATATATAGAAGCACTAATCACAAGTTGTGCTCTTCTTGGTGCGATATATCCTCCACTTGGAAACAAACTATTCCACTGCAGATGCCCAACAATTTGCATAATCTTTGAACTATCCCTTTTAGTCTGATTAAAATAATCCGAATATTTTTAGGGATTAAAGTTTTAATGTTATTTGATAATATCAAAGGGTAAATATAAAAAAAAATATTTTAATACCCTTTTTATTAATAGTAGATTTATCAAGATTTTAAAATGTATTTGGGGGAAACATTTTAGAGCTCGTACAATTATCTATTATTTTAATAGTAGACCAGTGGCGGATCCAAAGGTGTTTCTCGGGGGGGGGGGTAATCTGGAGTGACTGGTCGCACAGCACACATTTTTTTCTTAATTTCGGTAATTTAAAGGCGCATTCTGTACTTGTTTGCCAGAATATAAATACAAATCAAATTTTTAAATATTAATTTTTAAAATTTTACATTAAAAATACATTTTTTTTCGAAAAAAAGTATTTTTTTCAAATCTCAGGGAGGTAATTACCCCCTTTACCCCCCCCCCCCTTGTATCCGCCCTTGTAGTAGACATATAAGTAAGATTGGCAAATTTGGTTCTTAATAAAAAATTTTTAGAAATTTGCAATGGAAGTTTTTTATTCTCCAAAAATAATTCCAAAAGTTTTTTAACTACGGGACTATTATAGAAAATAGTTTAATAGAACGTATTTAATTTTTGATTACGGTATATAGGCTAATAAGGCATCTAATTATCTATATTTTTACTTTCTCTTGATGAAAATAAATTTTTTGAGATCCCATGAGTTCCGGAAAATTGTCTGTCTGTGTGTGTGTGTGTGTTTATGAACAAAATATCTCAAGAACAAAAAGCGCTAGGAGATTGAAATTTCATATTTAAGTTCAGTATCCTCCTGGGACGTAACAAGAAGTTTTTGAACGAAATTGCTTACAAAGCACTAGTACTTTATTCATGTACTTTTTCACTTTTTTTTCAATATTTCTCTAACGATTTTGATCAAAATTCATAAATCAACTATTTTTTATATGCTCTTTAAAAAGTATATCAGTAAAATTTTTCGTGAAAATTGTTTGAAGTACACTTTACTGATGTGTAAGCATTCGTAGTTCAGCGCAAATGGCCAAGTTTTGAACTTAGGTGCTATTGGCAACTAAATATATCTCGACACAAAAATCAGGTGTGACAGCACAGTACACAATTTTCGATTACCGAAGGTAAGAGAAAGTTATGTTGTGAGCGTTAATCACACCAGATTTTTTAAATTTTGTTTGGGCTGTGAAAACACAAATTTCAAAGGTGATTTATTCATCTATTAGAGAAGTTTGACATGTCTTCATCAAGCCTGAATAAAGTTTTTATACGTGAATCAATACCATGCATCATATTACGTTTTAAGAAAGCAAATTAAATTGTTATCTCTCTGGTGTCAATCGTTTAGTATAAAAAGACTTTGTGGCATTCTGATCAAACATATCACGGATTATCTAATTACTAACAGTTATATAATAAGTAGAATTTTATTTAATACCCTTTTCTCCCAGCTTTCGTACGAATTTAGTATTATGGTTAAAGTAGCATACATATTCAACTGAAACTATATGAGGATCCATCCTCAAAAATATATTAAGTCTATCTAATTTTAGAAATAATAACTTTTTTGGAAATGTGGGTTTATAAATTTTAAATTATATGTTTAAATATTATAAATTTAATTAGAGGACGATAACAATTTCATGTTTCCTGCCATGAGAGCTTATATTACAAGTTATGAGAGACAACTCAAATCAGAAGGGGAAATAATTTCCTCTTTTTAGCTTAGTCAACATTTTTTGCAATTTTTTAATTGAGAGAATTTTGGTAGGGCAGGGAGTGAAAGATTACTGAAGGGGGAATTTTCATAGCTTCATTCAATACCTTTTATTTTACAAATAAATAGCCAGCGAAAAGAATGTGAAAAAATTCTGTTCTGAATTAATAAATTCGCAGATCCTAATTTTAATTTCCAAACAGTCAAAAAAAAAAAAATATTTGTGTTTCGGCCTCGGACGTAAGCGATAAATTATAGGGCTTATATAGCATTTTCTCTGGAAATTTGAAATAAATTCCACCAGTTGAAAAAAAGTTTTAACTTTAAAATTTATGATTCCTATTTTTATAAAAGATTTATAAATAAAATAATTAGTGGATTCTTATAGACTCATTAGAAAGGATTTGTAAATAATAGAATTCATAAAAAACAAAAACTTATTCAGCAAAGATTCATTTATTTAAATGGGAATGGAATCGACTTAAGTAAAAAAAGCTTAACAAGCAATTCGTTAATTATAGAAATGTTCATTAACGCTTTGAGTGCATAACAATTAAAAAAAAAAAATAATTAAACATATAAGAGACGTTCGGGAGTGGATTGAATAATAGGGGAATCTTTTAATGAAAACGAAAAGGAAATTGGAAGGAAGACGAACACCCTCAGGCCCTTTAACAAAAACACTTTATCATATTTAGAACTGCAGATAATTATAATGAACAAAATAAGATTATATTGTCACTTCCCAATAGCAATCGAAGGGTTATTTAACGATCAGGAAAAAAATTAATTAATAGAAATACTCTTGGTGATATGAATTTGTATACTTCTGATAATAAATATATATCAAGTATTTATACCAATAAATAAACAAATTTGAAACATACCACCAAGTATTTTTCTAATAAATGAATTTTATGATTAACTTTTTATCTACCTACAATAGATCATCTAAAGCTAACGGTCAGCAGTTAATTAATTAATTAATTTAATGATTTTACTATTTTCTCTTCTGTGAGTACTATACAAGCCCAAGTGAAGTGTATATGTAGACACAATTGCATCTAAATAGCTTTTTTTGGAAAAGTAAAAACCTATGCGCCTATGACCACAACCAGTTTAACCGATCAGTTATTTGAGTTGCCGCTCTGGGACTTGCAGGCGCAAGTGAAAGTTCCCGTTTATAACAGTCAAAAAAAAAAAAAAAAAAAAAAAAACAATAAAACAGGGCCATCCATTCCTGAGTATATGTTGTCGCCTCCGTGATAGATCATTTTCATTAAAATTATATATAGATTTATTAATATATATATATAAATATTATCTAATTTTTTTTAAAGAATAGTGAAAGAATGAATTTTCAATAGAAATGTCAAAATTTACAAAACTCATGGGCACCGAGGGAGGGTTTGACTCACGTTGAGCGAGTTCCCATTTCGTTCCCACTTGATTCGTTCACTGGATGATGTCAATTAAAAATGTAATATTGTTTCAAAAATAATTTTTATTATAAAATAAAAATTTAAAATAAACTTCAGTAATTGCTTAACTAAAATAAAAGTGTCTTTGTCGCCCTGAATTCAACGCCTTCATAAGGAATGGCCTGGGTATATTTATATAAAATTCCGATATTAATAAAAATTTCTATTTAAAAAAAAAAAAAAATTTGAGGAAAGAGAGTATTCTAGAGTCCCTTCTTTTTTTGGATTCTCTAGTCTATTTTTTCGAATTAAATAATATAAACGTGTCTGGATGGTGGCAATATAACGGTAGATGAATTTCGATCTCTTTTAAAATTCTGAAATTAATATATTTTTACTAAAAAAATATTTTGTTTTGCCATTTTTAAATAATTTTCATTTCTTTTCCCATTTTCATCTCCATGGATGGATATTTTTAAAAATACGAAAAATTATATAAAATATTTTCATTACAGTTAAGTTAAATAAACAAATGGCTTAAATAAGAATGCCTGGACTCCCAATATCTATATTAATTAATATCGGTTATCGTAAATGTCTTATATGGCCTGAATTGCCGAAAAGACTGTGTGAATGTGGGTGTGAGTGTGAGTGTGAATGTGAAAAGTGTGAGTGTAAAAAAAAAATTAAATAAGAAAAAATATAATTGATTTACATTTTATATTAATTGATTTAGTGAGATATTGTTAAAAAAAACACTAAAATATTAAATATAACTATAAAAAAAGTAAGTTGTAAAGCCATATTAAATAATAATGTGCCAGCTAATGTGATTGTAATATCCATACGAAGGCAGAAAAATTGCTGACCAGGGATGATTCATCCGCCGGTGCCTTGTTTTAAAAGTGTATGCCAATATTTGCTTCTTGTAATGAGTGGTCAATTAGGTAGGTGGAGTCCCACCCCCTGACCCCCTGACCCCCTGAGGAAGCTTTGGCCAGCGGCCAGTGAGCTGTTTGCCTTCAACTGACATCTGACACTAGCAATTAGCATGATTGCAGCCTTTAGGGTGGGGAACAACTTAAGATGCTCCCTTTCCTCTCACGAGAACTCTCTCTCTCTTCATTTACAATGTAATAACAGTATCACTTCTCAAAATAACAATTTTATAGATGTATGTTCTTACTTAACTGTAATTAAAACTTTGGTCTTTATTAAAGAATATGTATTTTGGGGATTGAATGCTAATGGCCTTAGGTTTGCTTTGGAAAGGCTTTCTACCTAAATTAAATTCTTCAATTATTTATATTTATAAATTATAGTATTTATATAATAGATATGAACAGAGATAGAAAATTTACATGAAAAACTTTTTTAATTATTAAAGATCATAAAATTTTTGTTAAAATATTTTTAAAATAATGAGATAATAGAAATGATTTTTGAAAATATTTACTCTAGAAACATTTTTGTTTACAAAATAAAAAGTACACTGGGTGGGAAAATTATTATACTCTAAAAAAAAATTATTTCTTAAGTGTTTAGAATATAAATAAATCTATGATCGTTTCAGATGTTATATTACTTTTTTTTTATTTTTACGCACATACCTTTTTCTTTATCCATCATGTATGCTTGTTAATCCTCTTATTTTTATGATGGAGACAAATAGGGTACACATTTTCAAAACATAAGATAGGCATGTTGATTTTAGTCCTAATGATGGTCCCAAATGATGAGAATTTGCGCAAACCAGTCGTAAAGGCGAATTTCCTAAAAAATAAAAAAAAAATTATACTTCAAATTCATTCATTCATTCCACTCAAGTGCGGATACAAGGGGGGGGGGGGGGGGAAGGGTAACCCCTCCCTCCGAGATTTGAAAAAAATTACTTTTTTCGCAAAAAAATGTATTTTTAATGTAAAATTTTAAATATTAATACTTAAAAATTTGATTTGTATTTATATTCTGGCAAACAAGTACAGAATGCGCCTTTAAATTACCGAAATTAAGAAAAAAATTGTGTGCTGTGCGACCAATCACACCAGATTACCTCCCCCCCCCCCCGAGAAACATTTCTGGATCCTCCCTTGATTCCACCTGAATATATTACAAGTAAACTTCAAAATTCATACATAATTATTACGAATTACTTTCCCACGCTTCTATAATGAATATTTTTCAAAAAGTAATAGAAATTTAATTATCAATATTATTTAGCTTGATTCACTCAAGGGATAAAAAAAAAAACCCATCTCATAAATCACTTTTAAGGGATTTTAAGTCACTCCTTGCATCCCTTCAGCGAGAAATAGATCTCCTCTTGAGTGTAATCGAAGCCGAGGTTAGAGTCCAACTCGCATTTTATGAAGCAAAGTGGTCATAAAAAATATTCGAGGATCGACAACCAAATGGAAATAAATGGTTTCTCTCCCGTGCCAATGCTGTCCGATTAGGCAATATTAATTTCCATCGTTTCGGCTGATGTTAATATTGAGAGGTGCATCCATGCAAGATGACGGCCATATATACACTCTACAGATAAATGATCGTTTATTACCAGAGAGAGTATTAATTCATATTTATAAATAGCATATAGAGAATTTCTAAAATTAAATCTGATATATGATAATAGATAAAATAAAAGTTCTTTAATATCAAGTCTCAATGAAAGATAGTGAATCATTTTAATTAACTCTATCATTTATGTAGATATATTTTTTTTTCAAAGGAATTTTTTTTAGACATTCCTATTTATACAATATATGAAAATTAAAAATCCCACCTCTATAATTATTTTTAAAACTTTTTTAAAACTGAAAGATGCGAATGAAATTTTCATTAAAATTTAAAAATATTTTTTTTTTCTCTTAGGCTATAATTTATTTCTATTTTTTCACTCCCCCCCCTCTAGTTTTTCTGAAGAACTTATCTTGTTAATTAAGAAAATTAAAATATCTGTTATTTGTTTCAAATTATTTATATTGATTATAAATCAACACTTATTTCATTTTCAAAAGAAATTTCTCATTTACTGACACCAGTGTCTTATTAAGTGTTGATTTATCCTGGCAACATTCACCACAATCGTTGCGGTTAAGCGATGGCAAGTGCGGGGATTGGTGTGCCCGAGCAATCAGCTTGTGGAACGTCCCCCTAGAAGTTATAGATACTATGTATTTCAAAAATATATTAATAAATTCAACCTAAATAACTTCTATAACCGAAAAAGTTAAAAAAAAAAGAGTTGATTTATAACAATAAATAACTTGAAACAAATAAATGTGTGTTTTATTTGAATATTTTAATTTACAAAACGTTTCAACGAGAGCTTATTTACTATCAAAACTTTAAATGTTAATAATTAAGAACTTCAACGTATCCAGAAACTAAAGCAATTTTATATTACTACTAAAATCAAAATTTGTAAATTTTTTGCGACACAGGCCGAAAACTATAGGCAGGAGTAGCAAAAGCCTGTATAAATTTGTCGCGTTCCAATGTTGCCACATTTACTTAGACGGCATCGTTGCCAGCTCCTTGGCAAATGTAAGAAAAGGAAACATATTTGTACTGGTGGAGGGCTGGCAGGGGCTAGGAATGGAGCGACGGTGTCGCTATCTCTTAGACAAATAATCGTCCCTTCAAAACGACTCATTGGAGACTCCCCCTTAACGAACGGAGTCAATGGTAAATACCATTTATTAATAGTTGCTACATTTAGCTAATTTATGTAAAACTATTAAATAATTATGTTCAAATTCCCAAGCCTAGAGGAAATCAGTAGTAAGAGACGATCTCCTTATTTAGTGGTAAAATAGCGAAAAAAATTTAAGAAAATTAATTATAAATGAAAAAGTTCCCTTGAAATACAATCTTCTTGATTGACCTGAGACCAATTAATTTTTCGTTGAAGATCTCAAAACAAAAATATTAGAAAATTTAATTTGGTTTTGCGTATATTGGGCTGATTTTGTTTCTAGGCTTATGAATAAATAAAATTTCTAGAAATTTCGAAATTTATCAAATACAAAACTATTTTGAAATATCAATAAAATTACTTTGTCTTTTTCTCACAATAGTTCAATAGTAAAAAAAAAAAAAAACATTTAATTTAAAAGAGAGCTTTTCATTAATAATGCATGTAAATTTTCTTACATAATATTTTCTCTCAACTCAGCGGGGAGGGAAGAGGGCGGGGGGGGGGGGGGCATATCTCTTTTCGTAAGCCACGTATATCAAGCTGCCTTAATTATATTTAATTTCTTAATACGGTGCATGTGGTCACGAGAGTGCGTGCCGCCTGTTAGATACCATTTGTGGGTGTCTCGTGGGGTTAGGCGTGGCGCCTTGTCGCCTGTCTTTGCATGGCCACCCCCTTCTCCTTCTGGGTGTGGTCCCAAACTCCCACATATACATGCAAGTGAAGGCCATCGGATACGCTGACAGGCGATCTCGCCTCGTCCCTTATGCCCTTCTTCCCTTATACCCTTTATACTAACATCGGTCAACTCACTAGACTAACTAACCTCCACCCTTTGAATGTCCCCCGATCCCCGACCCCCGGCCCCCAGCCCGTGGGGGTTGAGAGACTCACTTGGATGGAACTCGATCCATTACATTAAACCTTACCTGGAGGTGGTGGTGGGAGGGAGGGGGTGGTTTTTCTAAGACTAAAAGGGTTATAAAAAATATTTACTTCTCTAATATCAAATATACCTAACGTTACAAATAAGTTTTAAATTTGAGCATTTGATTGAATAAATTATAATTTATTATTACTTCAAATCTAACAAGTTGTAAGTTAAATTTTTAGAAATCAAGTGTTTAAAAAAAGGACTAAAGAAATTTTTTATATACCATCTAATGTTTTTTTTATCTTTCTTAAAAATAAGTAAATTTAAAATTCTATTTTCCTCCTAAAAACAAAACTTACTGAGGCATCAGGGATGGACAAATGAGTGTCTGTAAACAATGCCTCCGAGCGCAATACAAAGGGACGTCCGATTGTTATTCAATAATTAAAATGTCTATTGAAATGTCATTAAAATGTCAATATGCAACAAGTTACCTATAATAATCCCTATATGGACGATGTTATGCATAAAGGAACCAAACGCCATTATGATCGAAATTGATGATAAGACCCCCGCCATCTTGTAGGTAAAAAGAAGATATATTTCAATATTTAAATCACAACATTATTAGCTTCTGTGCACTTTTTTTTGTACAAAACAAGAAAAATCATTGGTTTTGTTTACAATTGTGCAAAGGAAATGCCCCTATCTCAGATTTAAGTTAATGACGCTTGGCTATATGCCATCTTCATATAATTTATGACAATTTTTTAATTCTTAGGAAAATCCCGATTAACGACAGACACGTCGAAGAATAAAAAAAAAAAAAAAACGAAAAAAGAAGGCTTTATTTCATCCGGCTTTGAACACCTCAATTTCTAAATTTAAATAGCTAAAACGAATCTATCAACATAATTTATCTCTACTAAAATTAAGAGCGTGAAAAAAGAAAAAAAAAAGAGCGCTTGCTACTTGACGCACTTGACTCCTTAATTAGATATGTAACTCTCTCTTCTGTTCGCTAATCAGTGGGTCTTACAAGTTAGGGTTCTGTTTTTTAAGCAATATCTCCCCGAATAATATCATAATATTACACAGGGGAACAAAAAATACTTTTTTTTGTTGCAGAAGTATTTGAAGCTAAATCTTGTATTTGGGTAGCGCTGATTCTAAAAATAAGTCTTGCCTAATCATGTCTAGTTTGAGAGCTATAGAGAAAATTAAATTTAAATAGAAAATGTGCACTCAAGCGGTTCTAATTTTGAATTATCTAGATTTTTTTAAGGCTTTACCCCTTAAAAATAGGCAGATAGATGAATTACATAGAAATAAAAAGTTTCAGTCCAATCGGAGGTGATAGAAAATAGGCCTAAAAGTTTAGAAAAATCTATTTTTTTTTTCAGTTTGGACACATCTAATATTATTTTTTCCATCCCTGAATGTAAAAAACTTATTTTTCGATATTCTATAGATCTTTAACTTTCCAAAAATCATTCATTCGTGAAAATCTGTAACAATAAACGAAATTATAAACAAAACAGTTATCAGTCTGGTGGAAAAAAAACTTTGGCTGCCTACCTTTTAGGCGCTTTGCTCTCTCCTACAGTAGAGATCTCATAGGAATAAACTTATAACTATTTAGATATATTTGTTCATAATTTCGCTAATAATTAATAGATTTTCACGAATTAATAATTTTTCGAAAGCTAAAGAACTATAGAATATCGTAAAAATATGTTTTTTGCATTCAGGGATGGAAAAAATTATATTAGGGATGTCCAAAGTTAAAAAAACAGAAAAATTCAATTTTCTAAACTTTTAGCCTTGTTTTGTACCACTAAATCTCCTCAGATTGGACTCAAACTTTATATTTCTATATAATTCATCTATCTGCATATTTTTAAGGAGACACTTCTTAAAAAAAGTCTAGGTAATTCAAAATTAGAACCGCTTTAGAGCAGATTTTCTTTTAAAATTTAATTTTCTCTATAGCTGTAAAACTATAAGGGATAGGGAAAAACTGATGGCATTTTTGAAATCAGCGCTATTCCTAATACTCAGGAATAACTTCAATTACCTCTGCAACAAAATCATTTTCCCGGTGTTATCATTGTGTTAGGCCTTTAGATAATAATTTAATTATCCTCATATATAAAATAACGAATACAATTTTTTTATATTAATTAGATAGAATAATTTAAAACTTTTTGTATGTTTTTAATTTTTTTTTTTCAGAAAGAAGGAATTCATTTAATTTATATTGATATTTTAAAGGATTATATCACTTCACAAATATAAAATACTCGACAGAAAAAATATATATATAAAAAAAAAAGAATATCCAGGTTTTTTAATGAAATAGGAAAGCTATATTTTTACAAATTATCAAAAACAACAAAGAGAATTTTTATTATATGCACTGTTTAAAAAAAAAAAAAAAAAAAATTATATTTCAATTTATATTTTGTTGTCACAAAGGCTTCGAGTTTCTTCATTTGTTTTCCAGCGTTCGTATCAGATAATTTACAAACAAATAGTTTCAAAATGGTTTTAATTTTTTTTTAACGCAAATATTCTTTAATTAAATGTCATTTTTTAATTATTATCTTTTTAATTTGTGTAAAAAGTTTTGAAAGCCAAGTAAAATTTGTCTTCATTTTTTTAAAACATTCATTATGAATTTTTTTTTTTTTTTTTTTTGTTAAATGAATGCTTTGCTTTTGTCAATTAAGGATCTAAGTTGTATTATATTAAAATTTATATAGATATGTAATTTTATGTTGATAATTGAGACTTTTAAAAGACTAAGTTATGTCTAACAAAAACAAATGGGGGATGTGAATTTTTACCCTCCCCCGGCGGATTCATCTATGAACCTCCAATTTAGTTCTTTGACTAGTTTGTTTCCTGAATTTATCATAAAAAAAATGTTTCCCATAAATGTTAAAAACAATAAATAGGGACGGGATCTAAATGGCCCTCAATGCCGAAAAAGAATTAAAATGAATTTAAAAAAAAAATGTTAAAAACCACATTTTTTTACTTTCTCTTACACTATATATGAAATATATAGAAAGTAATGCTATCATGTCAAAAATTCGAAGTGGAGATTTTGATGGGAATGGTTTGAGGACCCCTGAATCCAAAAAAGTGGGTCCCGCAAATTGGTCTGTCTGTCTGTCTGTGAACAAAATATCTCTGTAACCAAAAGAGCTAGGAGGTTGAAATTTTATATTTGAGTTAGGCACAGGGGTGAAAATAAACTTTTGAATAAAATCGGCCGAAATTCAAATTTTTCAAAATTCGCTTCAACCATTTTGATTAAAATTCATAAATCAACTATTTTTTTGATGCTCTTTAAAAAGTATATCAGTGAAATTTTTCGAGAACATATTTTGAAGTAGATTTTACTGATGTGGAAGCATTCGTAGCTCAGCGCTATCTATGAATCGCGTGGTCTTGTTTGGAAATTAGGTGTTAAGGGCAACTAAATATATCTCGACCCAAAAAAATCTGGTGTGACAAGCACAGTACACAACTTTCTTTTGCAGAAGAGTAAGAGAAAGTTGTGTGATAGTGCGACCAGTTACACCAGATCTTTTTCAATTAAATATTTTGGCAATATACTAAAATATAGTGGGTCAATAAATGAAATAATTTTAGCTGCTATTCTTTTATTTACCTATCAACGATTATCCAGCTATAAAATCCACATTTGTAAAATAATAGAGTATTCTGAATCTTTTAAGCCTGAATACTTTATTATAGATTTATTTGTTCAGGTGTAATTTGGTATAAGTTCAAGGTGAAATTATTATGAAAAGATTAGTGAATAAATAACGAAGAAAATAATTTATGTTTATAAAGCTTTTCTGGTTTCGGTCAATTTTGGGTAAAGGGGAAAATCATATAAAGTATAATATTGCAAAAAGTAGCCTAAATATTCCATTTAATGGTGCCGAAATAGATTAAGTAAAAATAAATTTTTTTATAAATCTAAGTTATTATTTTGCCAATAAAATAAAAATTTTGCTTTCCGAGTGGATCAATTATTCTTCATTTGAAACTTAATAAAGGATTCACATTTTAAGATTTAAACAAATTTTTTTGGTACATGGAATTACTTTCAATTTTATCCATTTCAATCAAATAAAGAGTAAAATTGCAAGAAAGAATTCAAGTGAAGTAAATAAACTGAAAAAATGAATTAAACTCAAAGTGAAGTATTGAAAGTTTTATAAATGCATTGATCTGCTAAAAAAAAACGAGAGTAAGGTAAAAAAACTATATTTGACCTTTGAGCTTATGTTTATTTTATATAGGATTGAGAAGCAAAAAATCACCATGCAAAATTCCAACTCCATTAATGATAAATTTTTAAAATTTCTATCTAAATTAGGGTTTATTATAAAAGCATTTTTTTTCTGTTTGATATAGATGACGATAATTTATAAATGGGATAAAAATAATTTATTAATTCTAAAACTCTAGAAATATTTATAAAAGAGAGAAAACTTTAATTAGAGGTAAAAAAAAAAAAAAATAGGTATGAAAAGAAGGGGGTAAGTAAAGCTTTTAATTTCGATATTTTAATTAAATTATTCAAATTCAAATTTAGTTTTTTTAATTCAAGGATATTTTTTCCTAGGGTAGGAAACGGCATGCCATCTAAGTATAAATATTCCCTTCATCTGATTCATCATTCATATAAAAGCGACAACACTGCAAACATGACAAGCATGCATGTGCAGTAGGATTTTTATTTTTGTTATGTTGGTAGAATGTACAGTGAGGAACAATATTAAGTCCCACTCATGCGTTTTTACATGTGATTATTTCAATGTTTTTATAAAAAAAAAAATGAAAATATTTATTGGAAATTTTCTAGGTTTCAGCTATGAAAGTTTTCATTAAAAAATATAGGCCTATAATATTTTTTTAAAAACAATGAAATAATCACAAGAAGAAAACGCATGTGTGGGACTTAATATTGTCCCTCACTGTACCTATCCATTCAAATTGATAAACGTAGGCAATTGAACAATTTTTATAAATTTTTAGGATTTTTATTTTTTTTATGTTGGTAGAATGTAAATACATTGTTTGGTATCCATTCAAATTGATAAACATAGGAATTGACCAATTTTTACAAAATTTTAGGATTTTTATTTTTGTTATATTGGTAGCACTTTTTCTTATCAATTATTTTAACTATAATATTTCTATCTGAATGGATCTATCCTAAAAAATTTAATTTCATTAGAGATAATTACTAATATTAATAGATTTGTTCAAACATGACGTCATCAGGGTGCAAAATAGAATTGTCTTTTCGCCATATTAAAGATAGGACAAATTTGAAATTTTTATGTCCTCTCAAAAAGTCACTTTTACTCCAAAATGAAATTTTATATCAAAGGTATTGGGTTTTCGATTCTATCTGCTTGTATTTTAAATTTCATCAAAATCGGTCCAGCAGGGAAACCTGTAGCTTTGTCTAAAAATTTGAAAATGAAAAATGAAAAAAAAAATAAGAGACTAACTTTTGACCTTCCGAAATTGGCAAAATCTCAACTTTAAGCTTCTGCCATTCTTTTTGGGACATGAATTTTTTTTTAATTTTTTGCTCAAAATAATCCTTATTTATTCTAGTTTTATATAAAAAAAAAATTTGGCTCCGATATCTTAAAGATTTTTTGAGATATTCGCCCAGAAAGAGAAAAGTTTCTCAAAAAAAGTTTTTCAGGTCGTTATCTTTTATTAATGATTTAAAATATTTCTTGATAATATATTTTTAGGGATGACTCGTCTATGTAAATGCAATAGGCCATTGGAATCTATTAGAATATCAACTAAATGGAAGTATTAAGATTTTTTTTGATTTCTTATGCTTTTTCCTTGCTCAGCGACGAGACGCTCCCGCGACTCTTGATGACCTAGTGTCATTTTTATATATTTTTTCCGATTTATTTAAAAACTCCATATATTTTTATTTTAAGAGAATTTAAAAATTTTTCCATCGAAGGGATTTTTTTTTTTTATTAAAAAGCTTAATTAACATAATACATGAAAACTCATCTGAATATAATAATTACGTGTAAAAAAAAATTGTTTCAAAATTTGTACTTTACTATTTTTTTCCTCGGGTTATTTTAAATTTTTATAAGAGATATGAGCAGATTAAAGACCCTAGTGATTAGGACCAGAAAAAATAGTTTAAATTTTGAAAATTAATTTCTCTGTAATGGAATGAAGTAAGTGGGCCTACATAAGTAGACAAAAAATTTATTTTAAATATTCACAAATCCCTTAAGTTACTTTTTAATTTTAATAAAAAATAACCCATTGGAGATGAATTAATTGGATGGGGGGTGGGAAGTGGAGGGTGATGGATTGTGGAAAATGGGAGAGAATGAATGTGGTTCGGGTGGTGGGGGGGTGTATCTCTTCCTTGGTCGGATGGTAGGGGGGGTCTTCGTGGTTGGGGAGAAAAATATATTCTCCATTTAAATATAAAATTTAAAGTTTACTTTAGGTTTATATAAAAATCCCTCAATTTTGTGAATCTACTTGTTTGTTTAATAATAAAACATTCTCTCTAATAGGTTATAAAATAAAGGCACTTGAGACTCCTTAAGTTGACAGAGGTGGTGAAAAAGCCGCTTAAGACAACATAAGCCAGATGGAGGGATTTTTACCCATGGGGGGCTCCCCGAACAGGGAAACTCTCTTGGGGCTCCCGGGGGGGCCAAGTGACCCACAAACCTGACGTCTCCCGAGACAGCCAGATGCCCTTTTAATCGGGTCGAAGGAGCAAAGCGCCTGGAACATGACTTCACACTTATCCTTCGCTTCAATTAATGTCTTAACCAAGCGATTTGTTTCTCAAATTATTCTTATTATCAAAATATTTATGTTTCATTAACAAATATTTAAAAGATAAATTTAAGTTCATTTATAAAATTACTAGATAAGATGATTAGAATAAAGACATAAAAAGTTGAAAGACGAATCGACGTTTAGGTCCTATATCAGGTTTATATGGTAAAAATTATCCGGTTGTGTTAAATAAAAAAGTAATACCAGGTATATAATGGTAAGTATTATGAGTATTATTAAGTATTATTATAGTGTATAAGCTAATTTGAGTGTCAACGAAATTATTGTCGAATGAATGTACGAATTATAAAAGCTATACATTTAAATATAAGAGACTAGATTCTTTTTCTGAGTGATAAAATTTATTGAAATTACTGTATATTAAATAAAATAAATGTTTCATCAAATACCGAAAAGATAAGGTTTGTGTTTGTTTCTCAAACTATAAACAAGATTTTTGGTAGGATATATTTCATTATTTTATTTATTTATTTATTTTTTTTTTTAAACATTCACACTTTTTTCTCATTCACACTCACACTCACACACACATTCACACAGTCTTTTGGGCAACTTAGGCCATTTAAGACTTTGACGATAACCGTTAAATATTATCAAATCTATTATTATGCATTTTTATTTAAGCCGTTTGGCATCCAAGTGGCTTAAATAAAATCATCGGACTGCCTGGGGTCCGAACCCGCGACGTTTGGTATTCGAGGTTAGCTGCTGCTAACCCCTACACCAAGCCCCGAGGGCATTTCATTATTTTAGAAAGTATAATGACTCTATAGATTCTTCAATGATGAAAATATTATTGAAATTCAATCAAGTGATTGGTATATAAGGAGCGCTTCTAATTATAACTAACATAAGGTACAGAATATTGTATCTGATATTCTAATTAAAGTCTACCCCTTGTCTCTGGAACCGAAGACAAGGCTCAGGTTTTGTAATCCAAAGGTCAGTGGACCGATCCCTCTCGAAAGAATTTATTTACTAGACTATTAGTTACAGTATTTTAATAAAAAAATGTGGACAGGATATATTATCGTCTAATTCAGGGCTGTCCAAATGCAAGTGCCTTATTAGACTTTAAAAGATACACAAATAAATACATCTTACGATATAAATTATTCAAACACATTTATTTATACCATTTGGTATCCAAATGATGTAATATATAGAGAAAGTATTGGATTCATGTCAAAAATTCGATGTCGAGATTTTGATGGATATACTCGTTTTGAGGTCCCCTATATCCAAAAAAGTGGTTTTCGCGGCATGGTCTGTCTGTGTCTGTGAACAAAATATCTCAAGAACAAAAAAAGTTACTAGGTTGAAATTTTATATTTAAGTTAGGGACTTTCCTGGCACGAGACACGAAGCTTTTGAAAAAAATCGGCCAAAGAATACAAGTAATTTACTGTTGTACTTTTTCAGTTATTTTTTCGATTTTCTCAAAATTCGATTTAACAATTTTGATTAAAATTCAAAAATCAATTATTTTTTAGATGCTCTTTAAAATGTATATTCTCATTTCGACCTGAAAATTGTTTGAAGCACACTTTACTCTAGAACTTCATAGGAAAGATAGGACAAATGGTTGCCATGATAACAAAATATAAATATTTTTCCATGCTTATAATATAAAGAAGGCCATTTGGATACCAAATGGCTTAAATAAGAATGCCTGGACCCTAAATAAATATATATTATTAAATAACGGTTATCGTCTAAAGCAGCGTTTTCCAAACTGTGAGGCGCGCCTCCCTAGGGAGGCGCGGACTAGTCTAAGGGGAGGCGCGAATATTGGCCACCAAGATCAATTTTCCAAATGATTGCTAGTTTTATAAATAAAATAAAATAATTTAGAAAATTCTGGGACGGAGTTTTTAATTTAGTATTAAAAATTTTTGTTTTTGAATTATTTTATTAAATGTGTGTGTGTGGGGGGGGGGGGCGTCATACGATTAAATATTTTTAAGGGAGGGTTGTAACATAAAGTTTGAAAACCACCTGGCCCTAAGTAAGACTCATACTAGAAAATTATACTATGTGTAAAACCCAAAGGCGGATCCAGGGAAGTTTCTCAGGGTTTTAATTTTTTTCTGACTAGTCGCGAAGCTCGCTGAAGGCGATAGCATTGTTAATTATTTTATTTATTAGGATTGGATAAGGGGTTGAAAAATTGAAAAAAAAAATGTTTTTAAAATTTTTTTTTAGCTAAATCGAAGCCAAATAAATAGAAAACATTCAAAAAATAGCGTTTATTATTATTTTATTATATTAAGGGTTGATTAGGAGGGATGAAGGGTTGATTATTTAAGAAAGGCCTTGGAATATTCCAAATCACTTGTTGACATTCTTTTTCAGCTCTAAATATAGTTAGATAAGAGCAAAAGGTATTTTTTTACTTTTAATAAAAAGGGAATTGTTATTTTCATCTGTTTTATTCCTATACAAAGAGAGAGAGAGAGACAAGTCTATCTCTCGTTCAGTCGAGTGCGCGGCCTGCCGGCAGGCGCTGTTCTTTTTTTGTGTTTAAAGTGAATCAAAGTGAATAATTAATATAGTGTAACCCACCCTGACCAGTCCGTCAGCCAACACACCCTCTTGAGAGTCTTATTAAAGGTAATTATTATGCATTTTATCGTTGAAAAGAAACATATAATTTGATTGCGAAAAACGATTCTTTTGAATATGAAATTAAATATTTTGTATTTCACTAAGGGTAGAGGGAGAATATAAGCTGTTGAAAGGGGGAGGGGGAGTGTACGTGTCATTGAAAAAAAATTAGTTTTTTATTTTTTATCTTAAGTCACCATTATTTACCATTATATAGGTACTTTCTATATGGCCTATATTTTTGTTAATCAAATTTCCTTATTATACTTTTACACAGGGGTGGATTAAGGGTTGAAAATTAAAATAAAATAAAAATTAAAATAATTATTTATAAATGTATTCAAATTATTTTGAGAGTAATTTCGCGGTGAAGGCTCGCATTTCCTTAAAGAGGGGGGTTATGCCCCATCCCCTATAATGCGCAGGGATATTAATGTTTTTTAATATTTTACTAAAAATTAAGTGCATTCCGTTTGAGTTAAAATTTATATTCACTATTTATCAAATAGGATATTGGGGTAGAAACATTTTAATGTCATTCTAAAATTTCTTATTACTGGGGCGGAATTAATTTTTGAAGATATCGAAACTCTCATAAAGAGATAGTAATAACACTGGGTAACTTAGGAACCCATCGAATCCCGTGCAGAATTTTGTAGGGATTTTTTTTATTAGGTAGAAAAGTAAGATATGATTAGTCCACTTAGAATTTTACTGGGGTGAGTTACCGCATCTTTTTGTATAAAGAACTAATCTTATTATTAGGAGAATTTTTAATTATAGACCACATTTTTGTATTAAATATTTATTAAAAATATATAAATACTGTACAACGTTTCAACTGCTTATTCTGCAGCCGTTATCAAGCACTGTGCACTTGCTCCGACTCAAGTGAACGAGCAGTCAGTTCTTGATAACGGCTGCAGAATAAGCAGTTGAAACGTTGTACAGTATTTATATATTTTTAATAAATATTTAATACAAAAATGTGGTCTATAATTAAAAATTCTCCTAATAATAATATTTCAAACCACAAAAGCTTTAATAAACACATTCGTGATAAAAAGAACTAATCTCAATTCGGATTTGTATTTTTACTTCCTCTTACCTATATGTATAAGTTAATATACATATATATAGAGAGAAAGTTTTGGATTCATGTCGAAAATTCGATGTCGAGACTAATGGATATACACGTTTTGAGGCCCCCTGAATCCAAAAAAGTGGTTTTCCCGACATGTTCTGTCTGTGTGTCTGTTTGGGTTCAATTTAAAGCATGAATGAATTGAGCTAGGAGGTTGAAGTTTTATATTTAAGTTAATCACCCCCTCCCCCCTAGAGCGTGAAAATAAGATTTGAAAAAAATATTTTCCTTCAGGAATGAAAGTTAGATAAAACGAAGCCAGAATGTTTGCTTTAAAAATATATTTTATCAGCTGACGTTTCGGCTTTGGTCAAAGCCTTCCTCGGAGCTGTTAGTGGTCATCCGAGGATGACTTTGACCAAGGCCGAAAAGTAAGCTGTTAAAATATATTTTTAAAGAAAACATTCTGGTTGCGTTTTCTTCTAACTTTCATTCCTGATACAAATTCCACCAGCCATAAAATACCCTTATACCAGTGTTTCCCAAATTTTGAGGTGCGGACTATTCTAAGGGGAGGCGCGAATATTGGCCACCAGGACCAATTTTCCAAATTATTGGTAGTTTTAATAAAAATAAATAAAAAAAATATTTTTATATAAATTTATATTTTTTAGCATTAAAAATTTTTGTTTTTGTATTATTTTATAAAATGGGAGGAGGGGGGGGGGGGCGTCATAAGATTAAATATTTTTAAGGGAGGCGTGGTAACATAAAGTTTGGAAACCACTGGTCTAAAGTCTTAAATGGCCTAAGTTGCCGAAAAGGCTGTGTGAATGTGTGTGTGAATTTGAGTGTGAATGAGAAAAAAGTGTGAGTGTTTTACATCTTGAATTTTAATATATCGGTGGAAACTAAATATATCTTGACACAAAAAAAATCAGGTGTGACAAGCACAGAACACAACTTTCGATATCCTAAGATAAGAGAAAGTTGTGTGCTGTGCGACCAGTCACACCTGATTTTCATTTCAATCTTAGACTACTCGTTATTATATATAGAAAAAATCTCTATCTTTTAATTTTTTCCTCCGCTATCGTAAATTTTAGTAAAAGTCTAATAGTTTAAATTTATGCTATTCAGACAAAGTCAGCTGATGGTAATTTTTCAAAATAGCATAAGGATAATTTATACATTTAGAAGCGAGTGAGACCTCATGTTGCACAGCCCTAATTAATAAATAATTTAAATTTTGATTTATTCCTTGGATATCGATTGATGAAGAGTTGAAGTTGCGACTATGAGACACCCGAAATAATATAATATTACTTCTGTGGATGGACATTTTCATTTTTTAAGGTTCTAGTATTTTTTAATAGAGTGGTCTAGTGATTTAAGACTATGTAAGAGAATTAAAGATGAAGACCTCAGTAGACATTCTCATTTATTAAACATCCCATTAGAGTTATAATATCAATAATCGAGTTATATGGAACAAGAAGCATTCTATTTAAATTTCTAGGCTGATTTCAAGTAATGATTGAAACATTTTAACAAAATTAAAGGCAAATATATTTCAATTGCGCCTAACCATAGGCAATTTCAAATAATTTCAGTCGATCTATAAATTACATGGACAAATAACCAAATAATGAATTACTAATAAATGAAATTTTTGAAATACGGAATGAGGTATCTAAAAATCCCGATGGCAGACAGTTGAACATTTTTGAATTGTGACCTTTTGAAAGAAAATTCGTTTTTTTTTTGTCTTTTTTGGGCATCCGAGGCCATTTAGACCCTGTTCCCCTGTTCCCTGTTTATTTCATTATTTTTTTATTATTTCAACTTCAACCTTGATGGACGGGCTTATTGTTTAATGATATTTCTCAAACATTTTTCATTTGAAAAATTTAGTGAAAATTTGCTTTTAAAAAAATATAAGATTAAATTATTCTATTTTCAAAATTTATTATCAATATTTTTTTCTACGTATCTAATTTTTTTAATGATCAGATTTGATTCATAATCCCTTGAAAAAAAGAGTGAAAAAATTTCTTTAAAAAGGTGTGTGTGTGTTCAGGGAATTCTCATATCATAATCATATTTCTTCTTTTATCTTAAATTTTTTTTTTACATGATTACCATATGCTTCGTTTGATAAAGTAATATGAAAAGAGAAAGATAGAATAATTATCTTAATCATGATTTATGAAATACGTAAATTCTCTTTTGAAGAATTAATGATCCCTAATTGTAGTGAAAAAACCAAAAGAAAAGCTTACAATATAAGATATTCTTCTGATAATCATCTTGATTAAATGGACCCAATTTTAATCAAACAAAGGGTATCTTGCCATTAAACGCAATTTGCATAATATAAATATGATGGGAAAAGAGAAAATAATTAAGGAAAGTTGAAAAGTCATAAAATAATTTCCAGGGGAATTTTATGAATTTATGAGTGTTTTGTCCAGACAATTAGGGGACCAAGAAAGGAAATTAGTAGAGCCAGATCGACACGATTGGCCCAGGTGTGGGTGTAGGAGCCAATTCGAATTAACTGCGGATTGACGACTAAGCCCTGCTTCATTTCAAGTTGGTCTGGTGGGGGGGGGGGGGGGGCAAGAAATCCAGCAGTACATGTTATAATCGTGATGGCAAAGATCAGGATTAGCTAGAGACCAAAAGTTGGCCTGATGTAACACGATCAGACATATTATTACTCTCAGTAGTGAATACAAATGAAGACGACAAACGGAGGATGAAGAGGGAGATTGGTCGGAGCCCCGACAGAGAGTGACCGACAGACCGACATTCGGCTTAGGCGACCAAATGCATAACAAGAAAGCTTATCAGTTATTTGAAAAAGTATTCAAATTACTTAATTTAATTAAAAACCAGTGAAGTAAATTCTTTGAGTTAAAAGAATATTTACCAACCATATTTATTCAAGTTAATTGTAAATCAAATATTTTTATCGCTCAGAAGTGAGTAGTAAAATTTTCTCAACTTTATGAGACAAGGGAAAAATTACAAGTTAACATATTTTTATGAGATATGAAGATGGAGATGTCAGTCAATGTAGTTTAAACAAATCTCATTTTTCATGTAGAATGGCCCTTAGACCATATAGACTTTAACTCATTTAATTACGATATATATCAATATATTAGGGGGACAGGCACATTTATTCCGCCTGGGTCCGAACCCACGCCCCGTGGCTTTTACACTATCAATATTGTCATTTTTCAACACCTCTAGCTTGCCACGGAAGGAGGAGGGGGGGGGGGGGGGTATTTTCAAGCCTTCTAAGTATCAAGCTGAAACAAATAAGGGAGGGTATTGTTGGAGGATTTAAATAATGAGAGGAGCACATAGAAATTTGTCGTTTGTTTTATGGATCCATCTCATATGACGTTTCGGTCTCATCGCAGCCAGAAGAAAGTCATTATTTAAGTGTTACCATAGCATGCTGCGGGCCGAAAACCAATAAATGAAAAAAAAAAAAAGTGTTACCATAATATCCTGAATGCTCTGAAGATGGGGATTATATGAATTTAAACGTGGGCAGAAAAAATCAATCAAATAAAATAAAAATTTCTAAAATTTTTGGATCAGATTAAATATTTTTTTACATATAAAATAGTACCCCCCCCCCTGCCTAGAGACTAGAGGTGTTGATATATGTCAATATTGATAATCTTAAAGCCAAGAGGTGCGGGTTCGGATCCCAGTCAGTGCAATATTTATTTAAATAATTTGGATAGCAAATCGTATAAATAAATGTGTCTGAACCCCCACATATTTCGTATTTAAAATAAAATAAAATAATTATTATTAACCAATGAAGTACGTGGCTGTTGATTTACATACAAGAAAGAAAGCAGAAGCAGCCAAAAATTAAAGCCTCCGATTCTCACTGAACAAGTCAATGAATAACTCACCCATAAAGAAAATACATAATAAATGTATTGTGCCCTTTTAACAACTCCGGGACAGATACAATTTGAAAGACTGACGATGAGAAAATAAAGTTTTTTCGAAACGTCTCATTAATTGTAATAAAATCGGAGGCTTTCATTTTTGGCTGCTCCTGCTTTTTTCTTGTATAATTATTATTATTTAATTATTTAAAAATCGTTAAGTCTATATGGACTAAGATGGCAAAAAGACATAAAAAATAGTTGTTTTTTTTACATATAAAGTGTATGGACGGATGTATAAGAAAGTAATGGTTTGAAATCAATATTATTATTTTTTTTAATCCGTTCGATAAACTTTGATCCAACACCCAGGTGAACAAGTGTTATTTTATAAAAGATGCATTGAATAAATTAAATAGAAATGAAAAACCAAATTGTCAGAAATAATTCAAGAGACATTTTGTAAAGCCCAGCCAGTCAGGTCATCTATCCCTTTTGCTTGAATCGGGGCGCTGAGCCTTCATTTTATCCCCATCCCCCATTCCATTGCCAACAAGAGGACTACATTCATCATATATACATAGAGTCTGGTACCAATTGATCCGCTCGCGAATTATTTTTGGTGACCATTTGCAGATCCTCTCCTCTAGGTTAGGACCACGAATGGGGCAGTTAATTGATTCACAGCAGTTCGTGTTTGTCCTAACCACTGCGGACGTTCGACGACGACGACGACTCGTCCTTGTTATGTGTACATATATAGGGAGGCTCTCTTTTTACGGCGAATATAATCTAGTATCTATCGGGTTATTCCGCTATAAATCTTTAGCCAGTAAACACGCCATCGGACGACGGCTCATTGCTATGCCAGCCCTGGCTCTCTCTCTCTCTCACCCCCTTTAGTCCTTTACACGAGGGGATGCAGGTCCCCCGAAATCCTTTTGACCCCCGCCATCTAGTCAGTGATAAACCTCCCTTTCCAAACTGACCGTTGGCTTTTCGCGAATTCCCAGTGCATGGCGCTCACGTATTCGAATCCTGTATGCTTCTGGTGGCTGCTGACTTGGCTCGACATCACACACCAATACAGGCACACATGTCCTAAATGCTATAGGTATTTACGATGCTCATGTACACGGGAATTTAGATCTGGACTAAACGCCAGTGCATATGTCTCGGATGTCAAAATGATATTGGCAAGATTATAGGAGAAAGAGATTTTATTGGAAAAAAAATTTTCATAACTATCTAATTTTTACTTTCTCGTGCCCTATATATGAAATATATATAAAGTATTGGGATCATTTAATTACATTTAGAAAAATATTAAAATTTCAATAAATAAAATGAATAGGCTAATTGTAAAAATTTTCTTTACAATATTTTCTATCCTCGAGAGGCTGTGACATTCATAGTAAGATATCAATAGGCCTATAGGATATGAAAAAAGAGAAAAAGGTGGATTTTTAATTATATTATAATTTTTATATCGGCAGTTTGAGTGCTGACTGATGGCAATGACCAAATCCATAACCTCAGTGAAAAGGATATTAAAAAAATCTGGTGTGACTGGCGCACAGCACACAACTTTCTCTTACCTTCGGTAATCGAAAGTTGTGTACTGTGCTTGTCACACCAGATTTTTTGTGTCGATATGTATTTAGTTCCCGGCAGTACGGGACATTTGAATTCAGGTGTAAAATTTATAAGTATGGGAAAATATTTATATTTTGTTACCATGGCAACCATTTCTCCTATCTTTCCTATGAAGCACAAGAGTAAAGTGGTCTTCAGAAGATTTCAATGACAAAATGAGAATATACATTTTATTGAAGATCTAAAAAATAATTGATTTTTGAATTTAAAAAAAAAATCGTTGGAGCAAATTTTGAGAAAATCGAAAAAAACTGAAAAAGTGCATCAGTAAAGTACTAGTACTTTTTGGCCAATTTTGTTGAAAAGCTTATTTTTCCGGTCCCGGGGGGTGTTTAACTTAAATATAAAATTTCAGCCTCATAGCTCAATTCCTTCATGCTTAAAATTGAACACAGACACACACACACACACCACACAGACAGACCATGTCGCGAAAACCACTTTTTTGGATTCAGGGGACCTCAAAACGTGAAGATCCATCAAAATCTCGACATCGAATTTTTGACATGAATCCAATACTTTCTCTATATAGCTATATATTACATATATACATAGGTAAGAGAAAGTAAAAATAAAAATTACAAATGAATATATTTTTTACTTTCTCTTACCTATGTATATATGTAATATATAGGCCTATATAGAGAGAAAGTATTGGATTCATGTCAAAAATTCGATGTCGAGATTTTGATGGATCTTCACGTTTTGAGGTCCCCTGAATCCAAAAAAGTGGTTTTCGCGACATGGTCTGTCTGTGGGTGGGTGGGTGGGTGTGTGTGTGGGTGTGTGTTCAATTTAAAGCATGTAGGAATTGAGCTATGAGGTTGAAATTTTATATTTAAGTAAAACACCCCCGGGACCGGAAAATAAGCTTTTAATCAAAATCGGCCAAAGAGTACTAGTACTTTACTGATGTAGTTTTTCAGTTTTTTTCGATTTTCTCAAAATTTGCTCCAACGATTTTTTTTTAAAATTCAAAAATCAATTATTTTTTAGATGCTCTTTCAAATGTATATTCTCATTTTGCGATTGAAATCTTCTGAACACCACTTTACTCTTGTGTTTCATAGGAAAGATAGGAGAAATGGTTGCCATGATAACAAAATATAAATATTTTCCCATACTTATAAATTTTTATCTGAATTCAAATGGACCGTACTATCGGGAACTAAATACATGTCGACACGAAAAATCTGGTGTGACAAGCACAGTACACAACTTTCGATTACCGAAGGTAAGAGAAAGTTGTGTGCTGTGCGCCAGTCACACCAGATTTTTTTTTTACTAGGCCTATTACAAAAGGTCCAACCTTATATATTATTACCTTATTGATTATTTTTAAATTGATTCAAATTTCTAGCTTGAGGTAAAGCATATTAATTGAAGCTATGCTAAATAGAAACCACTTTATGATTAATTAAATTAAGTGATTGAAATTTAGTTTAACAATCGCTTGGATGGATGGATTGGATAGACTGTATTTTGATTAAATAAATATTTAGCTAAATATATATATTGTGTGAGTGTATTTAATAATCATTGTAATATAATGATCCTATCAAATTGAACAAAGGATTTTTTTGGTAGTGTATGTAAGTAATAATACGAATTAAGGTAATCCTTTAAAAATTAAGAGACATATTCTAATTTTCAAATCTAACATTGAATTTTGTGCAAGTTTCGTTCAAATTTTGAAATAAGTTAAAAAAAAAAATTTGGAATAAAAAGGCTTTGCTATCTATATTGTTCAAAAGGGATAATTTTTGGCCTATTATAAAAGACGCACACAACCCAACCTCAGGTTAGTCACACAGACACTGCATATGAGCAGGGCCGCAGACAGAGGGGGGCGGGGGGGGGGGGGGTTAAACTCTGGGGCCCGGGCCTTTTGCGCTCCAACCATAAAATTCTAATAAAAAATAATTTTCATGGTTAAAATTTCAATAAAAAAAAATCATTTTCTTGAAATTTTTTTTCTGCGGGGGCCCGGGCCCTTTAAGCTCAAATCTTAAAATTATATGAACGATAAATGATAACGCTGGAGGTGTTTTCAGGCCATACTAATATGAACTGAAAAAGTGGCCAAATTGGAGAATTTTACTCCTTAGGTGCCTCATAATACTTATTTTTTAATTTAAAATGCTTATAAATCAAGCTAGGTTTGATAATATTTTCTGTCTCAGGATAGCTAAAAACGCCATTCAATGCCTAATTGTCAAAAATTTTTCCATCCCCCCTCCCCCTCAGACTATCCGGAAGTCATCTGTCGGATCTGGCCTCAATAAATTATGGTGATCCTATGTTTAGTGAATTTTGGCAAATTTTTAAATAACTTTTTTTTATTTAAATAAACATTATAAACTATGTATAACTGTTTCAAAAATTGTGTCAAAAACTGTGTAAAAATTGTTGGCATGAAAGCCACAATAGCCTTTAATAAACTAGAAAAAAACTTTTAGGATGGAGGGGGGGGAGGCTACTAAGTAGCCCCGGGGCCTGTCGAGTCTGTCTGCGGCCCTGCATATGAGTCATTTGGGTTGCCTGACTAATAAAATGATCCAATAATTATCCTCTTCATCTCTATTCTAATAAGAGAAAGTAAAAATTAAAACTCTTTTACTATTAGGAATATGTAATTAGGATTGAGGTGTGCCAAATCTATGTTACAACAAGGCAGAAATATAATTGACTTAAATAAATTTTAAAAATATTATCTGACGGACTGTGGAAAGGTGAATGAATTTTTTAATTGAAAATAGAACTGTCTTCTAAAGATATAGAATCATTTAAATAATAAATTTATATATCGAACTGCGATCTAAAACAATTACTCAAACAAATGGGATATCATTTGAAATTCTAACAACTATTTCAGACTTGAACCTCAACCTGTCATTTATTATTTAGTGATTTAATTCATTATTCATATTGAGAATAGTTTTTTTATTTTTTTGAATAATTATATTATTTTATGAAATGAAGTTAAATTTATATTATAAATGAATTACTTAGATTTAGGTGTAGAATGCAAATATACATTCAGTGGTTTTTGATATCAGATCAAAATCTGCTTCAATCATTTGAAATTTAAATTGTAACATATATAGAGTTTCATCAAGCCTTTGGCAGTCAGAGGTTTATTTATTTATTTATTTTTTTTTTTACATTTAAGATCACGCGACCAATTTTAATGAATGAGAAACTCAAAAATAGTTGATTGAACTTGTACTAGGGCAAATACAAAGGGATGTCGACAAATTCGATTGGATTTTTTTTGTCAAACTTCATTATCGAAGAAAATCAAATGCCGATAATCGAATTGGGTGATCACAAGCTTTCCCAATCAATAGAGAAGAGTTGAGCAAGTGCCACCATTGAGATGGGCCAAATGGGAGTTGGGTGGGAGATCCGATCAAATTTTGAGTTTTCCTCATCAAAACAATATAATAATAATAGGACGGAGTGACGCCGCGGGATATCATTGTCCAAGACAGCTAAATTTGCAGAAATTGATATTCGGAAAAAAAAATGAGAAAAAGTGGAAAAATTGACCAATGGATAGAATTCGATTCGAATAATTTAGTCAATTTCAATATGGAGTTCAAAAAAAAAAAAAAATCATCTCCACTGAATATTGGAATGCACACTGTGCACGCATCTCCATCCATAAACATAGAAAGCCAGTTCAATGAAATTTCTATTAGTTGACTCTATAGAAATAAATTTTGCCATGCAATCAGGGACAATTTTAGATCAAAATTTTAAGCAAGTTAACTGTAAAATAGAAAAAATTTCAATTTATTGTTTTAAAAATTTTTTATCTCTTTTATTATTTTCCAAATTATAAAAAATATTTTTATTATTCATGGAGCCTTGGTGTAGTGGTTAGCATGCTGGCCATTTGTACCAAGGGTCGCGGGTTCGCATCTAGTCCCAGGTGACAAAATTTATTTCAATTGAATTGGATACCAATCAATAGAAAGAAGAGGTCTAAATGGCCTCCGAAGCCGAAAAAGAAATTAAACAAAAAGGATTCATGGTCATTTGGTGAGCACCTGCCCGAAACTGACATTTCTTAGACAAGAATCCTAGAAGACGATCTTCCCTAACCGTCATAAAATGATGAAAGTGATCTTTCGATCTCTGTTTTTCAATCTAAACCACGAAACAGTCAAAGATAAAGAATAATTTTACTTTCTCTTACCTATATATACTGTATATATGTAATATATATAGGGAGAAAGTATGGGATTCATGTCAAAAATTCAATGTCAAGATTTTGATGGATATACACGTTTTGAGGTCCCCTGAATCGAAAAAAGTGGTTTTCGTGACATGGTCTGGCTGTCTGTCTGTGTGTCTGTCTGTCTGTCTGTGAACAAAATATCTCAAGAACGAAAAGTTAGGAGGTTGAAATTTTTATATTTAAGTTAGGCACTCTCCTGGGACGTGACATGAAGCTTTTGAACAAAATCGGCTAAAAAGAACTAGTACTTTACTGATGTACTTTTTCAGTTTTTTTTTTCTATTTTCACAAAATTCGCTTCAACGATTTTGATTAAAATTCAAAAATCAATTATTTTTTAGATGCTCTTTAAAATTTATATTCTCATTTTGCCCTAGAAATCTTTAGAACACGGGATAGTGGCCCGTGAACGAAGTGTTTTATTTTTTATTAAAATCTATTAATAATAAATATTTATTTTTTGTCAAAAGCTTTACGGGAAAACTTGTAAAACTAATTATAAACCAATAAAGAAGGAACTTACAATAAGACATCATTATAGGGGAAGAGGGGAGGGGATAGATTTCCTGGGGCCTCTCTTTCAGTTCATCCCTAAATTACTAATAAAGCAATATTTTTTTTTAACACACACACACACACTTTTTTCTCATTCACACTCACACTCACACACACATTCACACAGTCTTTTCGGTAACTCAGGCCATATAAGACATTTACGATATCCTTTATTGATGGTATCCAAATGGCATCAAGCCCCGAGGGCAAGTCAATATTTAAAGAAATATCTTCTCAAAAGGGCCAGGGCTTTTTAGGCTTTAAGCTCCTCAATAAAAATATTAAACTTTATTTTTTACATATTTTTCATCTTTAAATTCTTTAATAAGTAAATTTGTAATCAATTGAATAGAATATGCAAATGATCTGAAACCAATAAAATGACCATTCATGTAAATATTTCAACTATAAGTGTTCAATAGGATAATGCCGCAGGGGATATTTGTCATATGGGCCACCCGGCTAGCAATAATTACCCTGCAATGTCAAAAGAGAGACTAATTTCCATTAATTATGTAATGTGTGACTTTTAGTTTTGTTAGATAAGACGAGTTATGCCATTGTTTTAGAACTTTACAAATTATGGAAATAAAAAGATTTATAATAAAATTTCAAAGTTAATCAAATGGAAAAGAATTTCAAGTCTGATTGATTGAATGTCTGATGGTTTGTTAATATTTTGTCAGGGTGGATTCCTTCTGTCCATCTTCGGGATGAAATATGCCAATAAATAAACAAAATACTTTCAATACTTCTATTATTTTTCTGACAATATTTATTCATTTCATTTAAAAAAAAAGATAATTTTTTAAATGATTTTTTTTATAAGCCCGAAGGAAAATCTAGTAAACGTGATTTTTACATTTGTAGACACGATTACTGCTAAATGAAGTAGGACGTCATTTAGGAAGGAAGGGCATTTGTAAAATAATAAAGTTATTTATTGTAATTAATGAAAAATTGATAGTCTGATCGATAAATAGTCGAAACTAGACCAAAATATTTCTCTGCTTACACAAAATTAGTGATAATACCCATTGATATTTCATTCCCATCGTAAAAAGTGTCCTTATTGGTAAGCGAGAGGCCGCTGTCGTGGCTAAAACAAAGTAGCTTAATTTCATTTGTACATTTTAATAAATAAAATGCATTATTATTTCTTAGGTTGGATGATAGGACCTTGATATAGGCCTACCCTAAATATTCAATTTCTCCGCAAAAGAGAAAGTAACAAGTTTCCAATTCTATTCAATGCTAGGACTAGATTATGTTGATATCATACACGTAAATCAAATAATCAACAAAAAAGTTTTAACATCAGAAAAAAAATTAAAAATTTCCGGTTTTGGTTTTGGTTGGGTCTATTGATAAATTCAAAAGAATTTATTTTATTGTTTTATTAAAATTTAAATAATCATTTTTTAGGCCTATAATTTCTTAAAAATGTGCCATAAAGAATTCGAAACCCTTCAAATTGTAACTAATAAAACATTATGGAACATATTCCCTAATGTTTTCCTTTTATTATTTTTATTCTAAATTATTGTCCTGAACCAGAAGAGGCTAGAGGTCGTTCTTAATTCTTCTCCATTTCGAAAACTGAAATGACTTCCCTGGCTAAAGATATCTTCAACTTTTGATGAAATTTCTTAAGTTAAAACCTAATCAAAATATCTGTTATATCAATATAATTATTTTTTTTAGGACCCAGTGGAGCTCAAAACCAGTAAATCCATCAAAGTTTTGACATCGAATTTTTGACATGAATCCAATACTTTCTCTATACATATATATAGGTAAGAGAAAGTAAAAAAGTAGGTACGCCTTAAGATAGGCAACCGAACTTTCATCTCTTTTAGTGTGGCAGTTTAAAAAATATAATATTGTTTCTTTTGTATATATTTTTTCTAATTGCTAATCTTTTTACAAGTTATCCTTAACATATTGGAATAAATAATTTTTTTTGTCTTCTTTGACATCTGAATTGATTATAATATGGTTTATATTTTCAAAGCCGTAGGCAGAGAAGGTAGATATGGTAATCCAAAAACATCTCGAAATTAAATTAAACAAAAATATAAAGAAAGGAACATAGTGTTAAAATTTATCGCTGTTAAAGTGGAGGAGGGAGGGGGGTTAATGACCTATATCATTCAGACCCCTCCTTCCTTGAAAAAATCTTCTGGGTACGACCCTGTATAAATACTTCTGGGTAAGGTTATATTATTGCTCAGGATAGGAAGCAAAATAATTCATCACCAAGACAATTATAATAATGATATAGAAAATAAAAATTTAATTATATCCTTTATTGACTAAAAACAAAGTAGATTTAAACGATAAAACTAAATATTTGTATTTAATTGATGTGTATAGCTGATAATACAATTTAAGGTTCAGGAAATCCCAAATCAGCAACGCAGCTAGTCGTTTTTTTAATTTTTAAGCATAAAGTGCCAGGGCCCTGGCAGGAAAAAAGACTAGCTGCGTTGCTCATTTGGGATTTCCTGAACCTTAAATATTTGTATATCTTATAAAGTTTATTTAGTACAAGAAGCGGGACTTACACTTCTAGGGTAAGGCCCAGAGCAGAGGCAGCTTTATTTATTAAAATAATTGAGTCAATTAATGGCACACATGATTGAAGTTAAAATTGGAGTATATACAAAAGTATCTATTAAAATAAAGTTTATAAGATATTACAAATACTTAATTTTATTTGTTTAAAGCGATTTTGTAGTCAATGAAAGAAATAATTAAATTTCTATTTCCTACATCCTTATTATAAGAGATTTGATCAAATGGATGATGATTTGTTTATATAAATCTATAAAACTATTAAATGCATTTCACCTCTGAGAGTAATAGTAAATTGCATTTCATTCTTCTTGCAATTTGACTAAACAAACAATTTGTACATATCTCTCTCTCTCTCTCTCTCTCTCTCTCTCTCTCTCTAAAACATTTCACTCACTAATAGTTTTCAGTGAAATGATTTATCTAAATTATTCACCCCATATGTGATAGTAAAATTATAAATGAAAACTATCGATCGAAAGAGTAGTATATGTTTGAAAGGAGTGGGGGAGGTAGAAGCAAGCAGCTACACTATTGCCTCTGGCGATGAGCCTAATCCATTAAAATATCGGTCGGAATTCGATAGAGGGTTGTGTTCGTTCCTCAATCATCCATCCAGCATCACACGTAGAGTTCAAGCAGGAGCATATCGGCCTCGCGGTGCAGTTGCGCTATCGATTGGGAAAAGAGGGCGGCCGGGATGCCCCTGTTTTTTGGGTTGGGGTTGGATGGGTGGCCCCAAACCCCGGGGCTTCGTTGCCGGGGGATCCCAAAAGGGGGACGACTACTACTCGGGGGCCAGTAATGAGCCGCCGTAATATTTTCGGTGATTGTGAATCATTATTAATAAGCTAAACGCCCGTGGCAGTGGCACATGAATAAAACATGGCGACGGAGGCCTAGCATCGTATATACCGGGGCTTTTGCGAAACGCACTCTCAATGTGTGTGTGTGTATGTGTGGGGGTGTATGCATTTGCGAATGTGTGTATGTGTGAGCACTGGCCAACGACCGCCACGGCCCCTGGGGCTGACCGCCGCCTGCCACCCCCGTACGCATATACCGCCACCCCGCCACCCTGCCAACGGATTTCCATCCCCGTTGCACATTTTTTTCGCACGTAGTAGCATGATTTTTTTTTAGCCGATGGATAAATCTTTTCATATAACTAGGGTTTCAGTGTTATGTAAGGGGTTTGAACCATCAAAAGTACAAATGTATTATACTTATTGTGTAATAATAAGTAAGAAAGAAAACTAAAAGTTATGTAACAAGCTGTATTATCTAGGGTGCCAGGCCACAATTATATAAACCATTGATTAAAAATCACACTAACAAACAATATGCCTACAATTTAGTGTAATCTTAACAAGATCAGTATAATTTTTAAGAAATTACTCCTCCAATTCTAATTTATATTAGTAAATGATTTTTCTATATGAGCAAAAACTGATCAAGTTAGAAAGGACGGATCCTGGAGAAAATATTTCTTAGTGGCTTTGGTAGCGGAGTCTATATGAAGGACGTGCTGCTGCTGGTTTAACATTACTTTAAAAGATATCTCAAACTTAAAAAAAATAATAGGAATTGAAGTATGTATTATAACTGTAAATGTGGGAGGCTAGAAGGAAATATTTCAGAAGAATGCAGTCAATATTATTTCATTTTTTTAATAAAATCTTTAATCATTATGTTCTCCTTTTGTTTTTATTTTCTTCTGGTATGTGTATTGTATTATATTGTATATAAAAAAAAAAAAAAAAAATCAAATGCTTTGGGTTCTGGTTTGATGATGGTTCAAACCAGAACCGAAACTTCAGCATTTTTTTAAAATTTTTATTAAATAAATGAAATAATTGAATTAGAAAATTTTATATTAACTTGAACAGGGCGCTGAATGTAATTGAATCGTTTATTTCAGAAACCACCTAAGCGACAAAATTTCAAATCATGTGTTTTTTTTTTGTGCTACTGTACAATTTAAAGGTAAATACATCTTTTAGATTATCCCAAATAGCATGTTTTTGATTTGGTAAAAAAATATTTGGAGGAGACTAGACCTATACTTAAGCTGCCAAACAGTTTTCTTTAGTTTTCCGAAAGTTGAAAAAAGCGCACTTAGGTGGTTTCTGAAATAAACGATTCAATTGTGATAGATCGTAAATTGTAAATAAATGTCTATCAAAGAATATAGGGGGTTTCTATTGACTGAACCTTAGCCATGAAGATGGTCGACCGAAACGTCGCTGTGGAGTTTGAATGCAAAAAATAAATAATAATAGCTGCTTGGCCTTTTTATTCATCCTTCTATATAAATGAAATAATATTAGCTGCATTTTTCTGGAATTTATCCTTCTTGCCTTAAAAAATAATTAATGCCCTTATTTAATAGTAAAAACTCTAGGTCTAAGGGAATGAAAAAAATGTTATTCTTTCAAAGGACCAAGTTTTTTTTTCTCTTATTAAGGTCTTTGTTAACGTCTCAGGTCAATTAGACATCGTGCCCATTTTGCTAAATTATTTTTTATCCAATATAGTTGAAAAAAAATTTTCATCGCTTGAAACGGAAAGCGAGCCCCTGGTGCCTAGCAAAAGAGGTGAATGTTCTTTTACTATGGTTAAACGTTAAATGAAAATTTCAGAACGTATGTGATGTGAAATTAATTGTCTTGATATATTTTGACAATTGTTAGTTGTGAATATACAGTATGAATTAAATAACATAGTATGAATGATTATAACTACTGATGATGATATTAAGAAACTGATGATCAATATACGCGTAAAAATTGCTTTTTTACTTTCTTTTACCTTTATATATAAGATTATGTTAATATATAGAAAGAGAAAGTTTGGATTCATGTCAAAAATTAGATGTCGAGATTTTGATGGATATACACATTTTGAGGTCCCATGAATCCAAAAAAGTGGTTTTCGCGACATGGTCTGTCTGTCTGTGTCTCTGTGAACAAAATATCTCAAGAACGAAAAGAGCTAGGAGTGTTGAAATTTGATATTCAAGTTTTATACCTTCCTGGACCGTGAAAATAAGCTTATCAATACCGATGGCAACCGGGGTACATTAACCAGGGGCAACCCACCTAAGATTCAGACGTTCCTTTGGTATTACTTGTAAAAGTACTTAAAAATATGAACTTGAGAATTAGTGGTCAGATTTTTACTATAGACAATTATTAACAGTTTAAAGAGAGTAGATGGAGAGGTGCCAAAGGATTAATAAAGAAATAAAGGATTCAGGGTTGTTTAACAATTTTAACCTATTTAATTATTAATAATTTACAATATGTAATCTGGTTTTATTAAAATCATAATTCGGCTGATAACTCAATTATGACTAACAATAAATACTGTACAAATCATTGGTATCGGCAGTCTTGTTACTCAGGTCACCCATCAAGATTCATTACTTGAAATGTAATTAAATTTTTTTTTTTTTTTTTTTTCAAAAATATTTTAAATTTTACATTTTGGCTGCTCTTGTTATCCTTCTATATTATTTTATTATTTAAAATTTATATTTTTATATTATTATATCATATTAGAGAATAATTTAAATTAATTTATAGAGAGGAATACAGTTCAATTAAAATATTGTTCTAGCGAATTTTTTTATCTACCTCACATTAATTTTTTGAAATAAAATTTTTGTGGCTAATCAAATTGAGATGTACGCGGGCCTGCATACCAGAATCAGTTGATTAGCACGAAAAAGGGAAGGGAAAACGAATGCAGGGGTGGTTCGCTGGTGGAAAAGGCCGCCCTCCATATGAAAGCTTGCATAGGACATTATATATTCAGATTTATAATAGATCGATTGCATTCGAGGGAGCATTATGCGCGCGGGTTTATCTCAAATTTTTTATTCATTTTAAACCTGTGCCTTTACTCCCACTCTGCTATTCAAGCATTCACGTCACTCCGAACTGAATTAACAAAATAGTGCAATAGGCAAATTTTTAATCAGTTACCTCCATTGTTATTCCAGGCAAAAACATAAATTATTTAAATCAACGGGGTCTTGGTGTTTAAAAACTTTTTTACCCAGTTTCTATAGAAACAATGAAGCATTGTCTCAAAATAAGGGTGTGGATGAATTTGAGTGATAAAGTTTGAACATTTTAAATCACAAATTTTTCTAATTTGAGAAATAAAAGAAACGAATAAAATCTTTTTCTTTAAAAAAATAAATATAAAAATCTGGTGTGACTGGCCGCACACAATACAACTTTCTCTTATCTTTGGTAAGAATTAACGAATTCGTTTAAGGTCTTTTTCTATTTTGATTGGTTCAAATGAAATAAATTTTGTCGCCTGGGGCGGGATGCGAACCCGCGACCCTTGGTACAAATAGCCAGCCCGCTAACCACTACACCAAGGCCCATTTGCAAAACAATAGTTGAAGGGTAAAAAGAATCATCGATCTATGTTCTATCAATTTTTTCATACCTATATATTAAATTTCTATTCTGCCCCCCGGGTTTGGCGTAGTAGGTAGCGTGCCTCCCTCCTATATTAAACGTCGCGGGTTCAGATGATTTTATTTAATTAGGTAGACGATTCTCAACGTTCACAGGTGTTCGGTGAAACGATAAGAAGCTGCAGCAATTTCAATATAAGATGTTATTTAAGCCATTTCTCTTCATCGGGACAGTCAAATTATAAAATGCCTGTCTCAATGAAGAGAGTGTGACCTGCCCTCGAAAAATCGACAGCAAAAAATAAAAAATAAATTAAAATTTTTATTTATTAAATTCCTATTGGTTTAGTCTTCTTATTGATTATTGAATCTACAGCAACTAAATATCTACGAATATTATTAATTTCTCACATGTTTATTGTATTAGAGAATTTGTTCTTTTTCATTCAATTAAAAAGGTTGAAAGAATTACCAATTTTGCTAACTTGAAATATTCTATTTGAATAAAAGCAATGATTCGATTTTTTTTCTCTATAGTTAATTAAATGAAAAAATGCAGTCTATATCGGAGTCATTAGAAAATACATTTTTAGGAAATATTTCCCGTATCCAATATATTTTTATTCATATTCTGATGGCCTTTCCTCCTGAATTCATCTATGATAGTATATTTTATCTTTTTGCAATAAGGTATTTGCCAATAATTGCATTTTAAATAAATCACAAAGGAAAAAAGTTTAATTTCCATCAAAAAAAAAATTCAATTTTAAAATTCCTAATAATTATGCGTTCTTTAATTATTTTTTTCGACGAATCAAAAAAATTGAACAAAAATAAATAAATGAATGTTTTTAAATATATTTTTGTAGATATTGCTTTCAGAGTAAATAAAAAGACTAAATCTAAAAAGGCTACTCTTGTAGTCTTTAAAATATTTAGGATATTTTTATTTTATCTTTTAAATATATCAGTTATATAAATGTTTGCAAAGGTCCATTTTTGCCAGGATAATACTAAATGGGTTTCATTAAAAAAAAAAAATCTATTCAAAAATGCACATTTATTCAAATTTGGAGCTATCTTATAATTTATAACTTTTTAGTTCAAGTAAAGAACACTTTAAACGCATTACAGGGTCAATATTCACCAACAAATTCCCCTATTCATGCACATCTACTTGTGTTGATAAAAACGTTCGTTTATTTTTCCGCCTATAAAAGATACCGAGAGGGCAGTTGTGGTGGTGGCTGTTCTCTGTCCTCTGCTCATATAGTGTCATTCGGCCATTTTTGTGCGCTATATGCCATCCATGGTTTCGCCTATTAGCCTCGTTAAACGAGGCTGCATTCGCAATAGCCATCGGCAAACGAAATCCAAAACCCAATATATTAATACCAACACAATGCCAAGGATAGTGAATAAATGAACAAATGCATCGATGGTTGGTTTTCTTATAGTGATATTTAGTAGAGCAAATTTAGAGAAAATTTTTCAAATTAGTCTATATATGCTATAACTATTTAGTTAGTTAAAACTATTATAACTAACCACAGGCAAAACTAAAATATACTTTTTAGGTGATCCATTAAATAGTCAATTTTTGATATTGATATTTCGATTCATAGCCATTTGTGGCACTTGGCCCCCTAACAAATTAACAAATTCACACATTTGTTAAATAATTATACAGACAAGAAATGAAGAAATTTATTATTATCTAAATCAAGGTGCAAAAAGTCCACTGGGCTTTATCACAGAAATATAAATTTACCATAATAAATGAAGAGAGCCATTATTTTTATAAAAGAAAATGGAAATATTTATTTAAAATCCCTTATACATTTGAACCAGAAAATTTTCTATTAAAAATTGTTCATATTTTCCACGCATTGATTGAATCGAAGTTTTTGCTTTCTCTTACCTCTATATATGTTAATATATAGAGAGAGAAAGTATTGGATTCATGTCAAAAATTCGATTTCGAGATTTTGATGGATATACACGTTTTGAGGTCCCCTGAATCCAAAAAAGTGGTTTTCGCTACATGGTCTGTCTGTGTGTGTCTGTCTGTCTGGGTTCAATTTAAGGCATGAAGGAATCGAGCTAGGAGATTGAAATTTTATATTTAAGTTTGACACCCCCCTAGAGCGTGAAAATAAGCTTTTACACAAAATCGGCCAAAGGGTACTAGTACTTTACTGATGTACTTTTTCAGTTTTTTTCGATTTTCTCTAAATTTGCTCCAACGATTTTTTTTTTTTAATTCAAAAATCAATTATTTTTTTAGATTCTCAATAAAATGTATATTCTCATTTTGTGATTGAAATCTTCTGAAGACTACTTTACTCTTGTACTCCATAGAAAAGATAGGAGAAATAGTTGCCATGGCAACAAAATATAAATATTTTGCCATATATCAATCATTTTTTAGATGCTCTTTCAAATGTATATTCTCATTTTGCCATTGAAATATTCTGAAGACCACTTTACTCTTGTACTCCATAGAAAAGATAGGAGAAATGGTTACCATGGAAACAAAATATTTTCCCATAATCTAATATATCGGCGGAAATTAAATATATGTTGACACGAAAAATCTGGTGTGACAAGCACAGCACACGACTTTCTCTTATCTTCGGTAATTGAAAGTTGTATTCTGTGCGACAGTCACACCAGATATTTTTAATATTGTCCCACGCTGTATACTTGAATTAGAAAAGTTCTACAGTACTGTTCCTCAGGATATCTACCCCAAGTTTCAGACCTGCCAGTTGCTTAACAATAAATATTTTTGGTAGTTGTTTTTACTTTTATTTTTTCTTGTCATGTCATAGTTATTTTTTATGAGTGTTCTAGTAGAGGATGAATGCTTCTTGAAAATCTTATATTATAGCAGTTCTTTTGTCTTGGATAGGGTAATTTGAAATGACCAAGAGGAAATGAGCAGTATCAGCCACGGCGGTTAGTTTCAATCAGTTGCTGTTGTGACGGTTGTGTCTTGAGGAAAAGCCAGCGAGCCGCGACGGCCCGTGGATTAGGCCCGTGCCTTCAAGAGTCATGGTTTGGTGGGCACGCGTGCCCCTGGTGTACACGCGTTCATCCGGCATCACACGACATCCGCCACATGCGCCCTTCTCCTCCCTCTGCATTTATTAAACTAAATCATCCCAATTGCAATGAACATACAAACACAAATCCTGTTATTTTAATAACATTGTATTTATATCATAGATTTAACCTATATATATATTAATAGGTGGTCCAATTGACTGTAGTGATATTCATATAGGCATATACTGTATATAAATACAAACTGTGTGCGGGTCTGATCATGAAGTCTCTTGTTTGAGTTCTGTAACACCCAGATCTTTCTCATTAAAATTTAATTTGATCCTCTAGTATGAAATCAGATAGGAATATTGATTTTCTACCATAGTAGGCTGGCATTCAGGCAACTTATGAGATTTTTTAAATTAGTAAATATTTAAATAAATTACTAAAGAATCTTATTTTATTTTTTTTTAATTTTAATAAGAGAAAAGAACCCGCGACGTTTGGTATAGGAGGTAGGCACGCTACCTACTACGCCAAACCCGGGGGCTAGATGTAAAATTTATAAGAATGGTAACATATTTATATTTTGTTACCATGGCAACCATTTCTCCTATCTTTTTTATGGAGTACAGTATAATTTAAGTAAATTTTATCGCTGAGGATGAAAACGAACGATTGTTTCTTGGGTTATGAGGCAAGAAATTTTCCTCTGGGCCAAAAGACAGGCATAGACTTTTTTAACGTTATATTAATTAAATTTGAATTATAGGTTATTTTAGGAATTGCAGAAAATATCAAATTTCAAAATAATTACATTTTAATTATTAGAATTCCAGCAACTAAAGATATAATTAGAGAATGCAATTTGAGGTTCTAAATTTGAACAACTTCATCTCCATCGGACAAAAAAAAGGGAGGGGGAATAAATTTTCATGGCCCGGGAGCTTTGAGCTTCACTCCGACTGATATTAGTGAAAAAAGAATATTCTTAGTGAAAAAAGACTATTTGAGGTGCAAGCCATTTGGATACCAGATGGCTTAAATAGAAACGCCTGAACTCCCAATAGATATATTCATTACAACGGTTATCGTAAAAGTCTTAAATAGCCTAAGTTGCCGAAAATACTGTATGAATGTGTGTGTGAGTGTGAGTGTGAATGAGAAAAAAGTGTGAATGTTTAAAAAAAAAAAAATTACATCTTGAAGATGAGAAAGTTGTTTCCTGTGCGACCAGTCACACCAGATTTTTATGAATTATTTCTTTCTATAATTTAGCCTTTAAATATTTCTTTAATTAAGAACTATTCTTATAACTGTCTCGTTTTAGTGAAAAGTCGTTTTCTCTTCCTAAACAAATAGCAACTGACGTTCATATTAATCATTTTGAAGTGTTTAATTAGAAACGGAAGTTTCGATCGCTCGCTTTTTAGATGCTAACCTAACCAATCAGGGAAATTAGTTCAGTAGATGACTTCCCTTTAAAAAAAAAAAAATACGTCAACAAAATTGAATTGAATTTTTGTATTCTTTTAGTCAATTCAACAGTAGTAATTTTAATTTTTTTTTTTAATAATGGCCCCTATTTGGAATCGAAACGGGCAATTTAATTCATTTGAGTCGTTAAAAAATTTGTTCCAATAAAGAAATTACACTTACTGTATATATATATTAATGGGGGGCTAGTGTAGTGGGCTAGGGTGTCGGCTTCTACAAAGAAGATCCCTTTTCAAACCCTGGGAGTGCAGGATTTTTCATTAAATAAAAATATTTATTTAATGTAAACAAATCCTCAAGCAGGCACTGGATTGGAATATTGGATCTCACCACAATAGCCCCCAGGCAACTCTACTAGGAGAGGGAGTTGCTGTGACATCCCGTCCTGTGGAAGGGACGTGAAGAAGGTTCCCTCTCAGTGATGCATTCTTCGAAAGGAGTAGGCTACATGTCGGTGCTGATGGAGTCCCTCCTCAACTAGGACATCCTCCATAGCATAGAAGAGGTTGGATATAAGGACCCGGTTGGAACTAGAAATAAGGATTAGTTCATTAGATAGAAACGAACAAAGGAGGAGGAGTTAGAGATAGGAAATAACGTAACTTCACGGGGTGCCGGTAGATGGCTACGGCCAGAGGCCGGTTGGGTTTGAGGTGTGTGTCTTCGTGCACTAAAGCACCTCGGGTAAATAAACGGGGATCCCGATAGGAATTTCAAATAAAAATATATATATAGATATATTAATATATTATTTAATATAAAAGCATTTTCCAATCGACATTCGACAAAATTAGACTTTGTATAGTTTCCAAATAAATCTTCTTTTCTGTCATCCCTTTAAAATTAAAAATAGATATTCTGGGTACTTCTAATACTTTTCAAACTTTAGAACTTTTAGTTACTCAGTTATTTACTTTTCAAAAGTACTTTCGGCATCTCTGATTATAAAATAAAATTTAATATAAAAATTCCACATTTTAAATTCATCAAACGAAATTGTCTTTGATGTTACTTTTGTTAAATAAACTAATTCATAAATGTGAATATCGATTTTTAATCCTTTTAATATAAATTTCTAAACTAGAGCATTATAGTAGGTTGATGGTACTAGAAGAGGTACAAAGATGGACAAAAGGGTTGGGAGAAGCGCCACAAAAGCCAAGCTCCGGTCATTAAATGACAATGTCCATCCATTCACAAGTATATGTGAGAGTATAGAGGGGGTGACGGGGATTCGCTGGCTCCGGATGTCGACAACAACCATAAACTGCCTATAGAGTAAACTGGGCATTCACTCACAATTCTCCAAGTACAAACTTATGCCAGTCAACGTCAAGTTTATCACTTTTAGTTGGGATTATGCTGAAAATACTAATACGACGACGGTTTATTAAAATCCAATAGAGCTCTTTAACTCACTACTTAAACTCAAATCTCGTTCTCTAATGGAAAGCCTTTATCATTGTTTGTTATTGAAATAAAAACAAGAGGCTAAAAGTCGAAAAGAATAACTCTTGAGATTGGGCCAAAGAAAGAGGAAAACATAACCCCAATCGCGATCAATTTTAAAAATTTGTAATATTCCTATATCTCATAGGTTTCATGATTATTTTTATTAGAATATTAAATAAAAATAAACTTTATTTTTTTTCAGATGACCTGATCGGAAAGAAGACACCCACCAAGAAAATCTTTAAGCAAGACCAGCAGTCCGAGAGGAACAAGACCGTTAAACGCTCACCGAAGATATCGATTTTTCTTAGATCTAATAATATTGTTGAGCCTTGTTTGAAAAGGATGGAATTTTTTCAAACAATGCTCTCAAATAGACTGTTCATTAGCCAGTCAATATATCGTTTAAGATAACAAGTTTGCGAGTTATGTTTGTGCTTAAGATTGGGCAAAAATTGCACCCCCTGGAGTCGAACCAGGACCTCCACGCTTTCGCGGCGGGTGGACTATCCTTTCTGGGGCCGCCATCCAGGGGATGCAATTTTTGCCCAATCTTAAGCACAAACATATTTCGTAAACTTGCTGATAATATTAGTCTATTATATTTATAATATAATATTCAGAATGGTCTGTGCAGATATTGTATAAATGGCTCTAAATTCAAATAAATAAAAAATGAAACTTATTTTGTATACTTTATTAAATAACCATTTAAAACTTTTTATTCTTAGGAAAACAATAAAATTTTCATTCATCAGTCAAAAAAATATTATCCCTGCGCCTAAAGAAATTTTATAAAAATACAAAGAAATAAAGAGCATCTAAAAAATAATTGATTTTTGAATTTTAATTAAAATCGTTGGAGCGAATTTTGAGAAAATCGAAAAAAACTGAAAAACTACATCAGTAAAGTACTAGTACTCTTTTGCCTATTTTGATTAAAAGCTTATTTTCACGCCTTCGGGAGGTGCCTAACTTAAATATAAAATTTCAACCTCCTAGCTCAATTCCTTCATCCTTTAAATTGAACATACACAGATACACACACAAACATAGACAGACCTTGTTGCGAAAACCACTTTTTTGAACTCAGGGCACCTCAAACGTGTATATTCATCAAAATCTCGACATCGAATTTTTGCTATGAAACTAATACTCTATATATGTTAACATATAGGCATATAGGTAAGAGAAAGTAAAAATTTATAAATTTTTGAATAATTTGTTACAGGTCCTTCTAAGTCTAAAGCACTAGATATTTTAGATTCTTATTCAATAATATTAAAAATTATAATTAATTATTTTATTTTAACGACATGTTTGGTTGGAATACTTTATAATATTCCACTTTCAAAGGACTGAATTTGTTAATTAGAAAAAAGATCATAGGACCGCAAGACTTTATAGTATGTGAAAAGAAAAACCATTGACATTAAAAGAAACCTTCCCTAAACAAAAATACAATAGAAAAGGTTCTAAGGGGAGGAGAGAAGTAATAAAATAATATTCATGTGTTGAAAAGAGAGAGCAAGATAGTCTATGGAATATGATTATATGCAGTATTGATCTCGAGATGTTTGAAACATCGCTTTGGTGCATTGATTATATCGTAATATATTATAACCAAAAGCCGCGCTGTCCGGACCGTGACTTTTATGCCGGAGGGAGAAGGGGTGAGGGGGTAAGCCCTTCAAAAAATCATCAAGCGGATTTATTGACTGACGTGCCGACTAGAGAGCGGCACATTAAGTGGATTCTTTCTCGGCATTTAATCAACATAAATTGAATATCTCTTTTTTTTTTTTACTTTTATGTTTTTATCTACCAAAACCTCACCTGGGAACATGTTAATATATTAAATAAATATACTTAAATGATTAATAATATATCTATTAAATTATTTGAGTATTCGAAGATAAAATCAATATTTTACTTTCTCTTAGCCTATATGAAATATATAGGAGAGAAAGTATTGCGATCATGTCAAAAATTCGATGTCGAGATTTTGATGGATATACATGTTTTGAGGTCCCTGAGTCCAAAAAAGTGGGTCCCGCAAATTGGTCTTGTGTGTGTGTGTGTGTGTGTGTCTGTGTGTCTGTGTGTCTGTATGTGTGGAACCATTTTTTTAGCATGAAGGAATTGAGCTACCGGATTGAAATTTTATATTTAACTTAGGTACCTTTGAAGAATCTCAAAATAAGCTTTTGAACAAAATCGGCCAAAAAGTACTAGTACTTTACTGATGTACTTTTTCAGTTTTTTTCGATTTTCTCAAAATTCCCTCCAAGGATTTTTTTAAAATTCATAAATGAACTATTTTTTTAGATGCTCTTTAAAATGTATATTCTCATTTTGCCGTTGAAAGCTTCTGAAGACCACTTTACTCTTGTTCTTCATAGGAAAGATAGAAATGGTTGCCATGGTAACGGAATTTAAATCTTTTTCTTTTTATTAGATTAAAAAAAAATCAATTATTATTTAAATTCCCATTTTTTTTTACTTTCTCTTACCCTATATATGAAATATATTTTATTTTTAAATTCCCTTTCCACCTTATCTTCGCATAGAAACAATGTTAATTTCCTATAGGGATTTGTATGTTAATTTCGATTCAAAAGGGGGTCCCCTTTGGAACTTTTTAGGCATTTAAAATTTTTTTCCCAATTCTTATGAAATTTTGTATTTATTTACGATTCTATATTGTGTATAAAATGTCCAAATATGAGATTAAAATTTTGAAAAATAACCATAGTTTATTTGAAGCAGTCAACATTTAAAATGCAAGTTTGAAACTAAGGTGCTATCGGAAACTAAATATATCTCGACACAAAAATCTGGTGTGACCAGCACAGTGCGCAACTTTCTCTTACCGAAGGGTAAGAGAAAGTTGTGTGCTGTGCGCCAGTCACACCAGATTTTTTTAAAATATATTTTAGCTAGAAGCTTTGCTGTTAAGGGATAATATATTTATTAGTCGCTTATCCTCTTTATTTTTATTCTAACATTAAAAACATTTTAAGACTATGACTGTTTGTGGAATAAAAAAGACTGTACTTACAAATCCCACAGTCAAGGTTCAGGCTAGGAAGAATTGAATTAGGTGGGCCAAGTCAAAAAAGTGTGCTTCGAACAATTGTCAGGCGAAATGAGAATATACGTACATGATGAAAAATATGGCTGTTTAGCTTGATAAGGATAGCGGAGGGCAGCCAAGAAAGAAATCAAATCAGATAAAAATATATTGAATCTTTATCAGATTTTTTTTATTCAATTGTCGACGTTTCGGACGCCAGTCGCGCCCTTCCTCATGACAATCAATCGTCAAGGAATCTCTGTATTTTTCCTTGTCGATTGATTGTCCTGAGGAAGGCGCGACTGGCGTCCGAAACGAATCTCTGTATTTTTTCCTTGTCGATTGATTGTCCTGAGGAAGGGCGCGACTGGCGTCCAAAACGTCGACAATCAAATAAAAAAATCTGATAAAGATTGATTATATTTTTATCTGATATAATTTCTTTCTTGGCTGCCCTCCGTTATCCTTATGAGAATATACATTTTAAAGAGAATAAATAAATAAATCTATAAAATAATTGATTTATGAATTTTAATCAAAATCGTTAGAGCGAATTTTGAGAAAATCTAAAAAAAAACTGAAAAAGTGCATCAGTAAAGTACTAGTACTTTACTGATGCACTTTTTTGATTAAGTACTAGTACTTTTTTGATTAAAAGCTTATTTTCACGCTTCAGGGGGGGTGCAAAACATCGGCATAACTTGAGAATTTGGCTGGGGGCCATAGGAGCTATCATATCCTCCGGGGGCCTGGAAAGCTCCAAATTTTCTCAATTTTTCTTGGGGCAGGGAGCCTTCTGGGGGGCCGGCCCATGGTGCCTAACTTAAATATAAAATTTAAACCTCGTAGCTCAATTCCTTCATGCTTTAAATTGAACACACACACACAAAGAGACCCTGTCGCGAAAACCACTTTTTTGGATCTCAAAACGTGTATATCCAACAAAATCTCAACATCGAATTTTTGACATGAATCCATCCCGGGTGCCAGTGCACCAGTGGTTGCAGGTGACTCAGTTGAGTTTTGAAACTAGTATATTTTATCTTTTTTTAAAGTCACTCAATTTCTTATAACGAAAAGCTTTAGTGAGTGTACTTCAAAAATAGAGCCATATTTTGATTAAAATAATTATTGTTTAGAAAAGAAAGACAATTTACATGTTCAATTATTTTTCACTGTGAATTTGTATTCACAATTGACAACGAGATAAAAAAAAAAATATGATTAAAAATTATGAATGGTAAAATTAAAGAACTCCACTTAAACGCTATTGTTCCGATTGGCCAGCCAAGATCCGGGACTGACAAGGGCTGCTTTCCAACACAGACTTGTCTGCTTTTGCAAATGGAAGAGCTGACATGCCCCTGAGGTCCTTCTCTAGATCGCTGCCTATTCAAAGCGTATACTGTATCAGATTTATATATACTTGATGTAATATAAGCTGGCGTCCATGGAAGGCTCTTTTGACACTTTATAAAAAATAATATAAAAAATCCGACACACAAGTACGATGAAATAATTCCGAATATAATCACGACGAATTTTTTTTTTTTTTTTCAAACTCGTTGGGAAAAATGTTACAAATATCAAAGATTAGACGCCGTGTGGAGTGATGTAGAGATTATAAAAATATATGAAATATACGCGAGTGTTCATTTGAAAAGGGCAGAGCGCGGAATATTTAATTTGGCGATCATTGAGTCTGTCGGGACTTGTGCATTCCGTATGAAGTTGCTCTTCTGGAGCGCACACTGAATAGGACAAGGTCCATTCTCGACAAGTCTAGCCCACCGCTTTGATCTTGTATGTTTAAAAATAAAATTTAAACACGAAAAGGATCGGACTCGATAAAGAAAATTAGATTTATGATAATATATTTTTTTGTAATTTTCGAGGTTTATTTATTTCAAATTAAAATGAAAATGAAAAGGGCTTAAGAAAAAAAAAGAACAGAGGAAAAAATATAAATTAAATTAAAGAGAATATTTTAAAATAAATTTGTTTTAAATAAATAATAAACAAATATTACTGCATAATTTCCATATTCTACTTTATTATTATTATTTTATTAAGATATACCCCCAGTTATAAAAGTTTTTAACTTATTTAATCATAATTAAAGAATAATTTAAAGTTAAGTATTTACTTATCTTGAAATTTTCAATTCAGTTCCATTATTATTCATAATACAAGAAAGTTTTGCAGGACTATTTGAAAACTTCTTAATATAATTTATATATTATTCATTTATTTAAATGAGGCGGAAATCCACAAATCTCTAGGGGGGGATGGATAAAATTCTTTACCAAGTTTATTATTTTTTTTTTGTCTGAAATATAAAAAAATCAAGTATTTCTGTGCGAGAGATTTTTATTTAACTCTTATTACAGCTTTAAGAGCAAGTTTGCGAAAAAATAAAAGCAAGAAAAAAAAAAGAATAAGAGAATTTCTAATTTTTACCTTTACATCGTATTTAAAGAATTTGAGTATTGTTAGAGTCTATATGGTCTAAGATGTCGAAAGACTAAAAAAAAGATTCTTACTCACTAAATGTTGCCCATAGTACATATTAATATTATTCTGATTACACAATCCACATTAGCGACTAGTCAGGTTATTTTGTAAAAAATTTAATAATTGAGATCTATTTGAATTTGAGATTTGTAAATGTGAGTTCGATTTTTCTTCTAAAGAATTTGATTTTTTTTTTGTCTTTTCGGCATCTTAGGCCATATAGACTTTAAAGATATTCAAGTTATTTAAATATGATATTTTAAAGGGTCTATGCATATTTATTTATACCATTTCGTATCAAAATAATTTAAATAAATATTCATCGGACTGCCTGGGATTCGAACCCCCCTTGGCTTCTGCTTTTGGCTTTACTAGAGAAATTTAAAAAGATAGATAAGAAAATAATTTATTTATTTTTTTAAACTAGCAACCGTAGGCTCTAGTTTAAACATTATGAATTGTAAAAAGGAATAACTTAAATAATAATAAAAAACTCTAGGTTATATTTCAAAATAATTAAAAAATTCAATTAATTTTTATTTTTCCTTTTTTTTTTTATTTTTAATAAGGGGGGAAAAAATATTAAAAATAACACTTAATACAAAAAATGAAATTCAGTTATAACTAGTATAGCCTACAACTAGTTAGTGTATTTAACAAGTTGTAAAATCACTTGTGACACGAATGAATCGAAATTCGGCATTAAGTGTCATTTTTTAATAAATTATTTTGAAATATAATACAGGGTTTTTAATTATTATTTATTCCTTTTTATAATTTATTTTTAGCCCTAAGGCTTGGTGTAGTTGGTAGCGCGCCTGCATTGCATACCAAAAGTCGCGGGTTCGGATCCCAGGCAGATGATTTTATTTAAGCCATTTGGATACCAAATGGCTTAAATAAATATGCCTGGACTCCCAATAGATTACTAAAATACTGAGTATCGTAAAATTCTTTTATGGCCTAAGCTGCCGAAAAGACTGTGTGTTTGTGTGTGTGAGTGTGTATGAGAAAAAAGTGTGAGTGTTTAAAAAAAAATATTTTTTTAAGATTTGGACCATGAAAATCACCCTAAATTTATTATAGACTACTCATTGAGCTTTTAAAGAGTTAGTAAAAAAAAAATCAATAAACTAGTTTTCTCGATTAAAATTATAGAGGGGGAGAATTTAAATAGTGAAGCGTTATGCCTTTTACTAACGTCCTCCCTTTAAAACGCCTGTGTATGATATGCGCCAATCGGAAGTGGAAATATTGGTCATTATTCCATCGTTTGAAAAACACAAGAAAAAATAAACGCGCGATCTATTATTTCGGACATGTTTGACAGCCAAAAATTATGACCGGTGTCATATATGAAAATCATATGATTGATATATTATATGGTGGGGGAGGTGGTTATTAAAAAAAAAGCAAACACAAGCCGGAGTTCAATAATTAGCCAGCGATTTGTCTTCGAAGAGGTGGGCCAGCCGCCTCTAGAGAGTCCGTTGGGTCTCCAGCTGTTGAATGGAACGTCTTAAGACGTTGCAAGTGTGTATGTGTGTGAGTGCAAGGAGCTGGATGAGAAGCGGTCCGTGACCCTCCCCGTTTATATTATTTAACCGACATTCTTCGAGACCTTTATCCCTAAGGGAGTCCCTGGTGACTTGAATGCCTTCTCCGAAGGGGGCGAGCCCCCCTGTGTGCTCTCAAGCAAAGAGTACAAGACGGCCGTTACAGACCCGTATGTACTTGGACTAAACGACTCCAGGGCACCGGAATCAGTCCAAGGTGTGTGTCTCTTTCTGATGGGGTGTGTGCTCTGAGACGAACGTCTTGAAATACATTCAGTCGCGTGCCAAGACATTTCCTTTTAAGAAGCGTGCCAAACACCCTCGGATATTCAAGACTTTTTGTGATTTTACCTAACCGGTGAGTCAATTTTTAAATAAAATTTTTTTTTTTCGTCAACTATTTTCATAATAATCCAAATTAAGACATTTTATATTTTTTATTTCAATAAAATTCATCGATAAGTTCTTAAAATATTTATGCAAATTAACCCCGATTATGCAATCCAAGATTTCCCGCGTATTTTTTTTTAGGTAATGAATTCAAATTATGATCATTATTGAATTATTCTTTTTAATAAAATATTTTTTTACTTTAATATCTTTCGCTATTCAGTTTCTGCCCGTATTTATGAATTTCTCAAAACGGGAAGTGAGTAATTAAGATTAGATCACAAAGCTTTTCCTCTCCTTTACTAGTAAATTCAGATTTTTTTTTATAATTTTACTTTTAATTTATTTATACTCTTTTGGTTAAAGAGGCCATTTAGAGTTTACAATATTATAAATGAACCCTGTTCCGCATTAGTGTGTCAAGTGCCATTTACCGAGATTTGAGAAAATTAACATTAAAGTTTTTTGTTTTGATTGGGTTATATATAATTTTTTTGTCAATTGTGCAAGTAACATTAAATATAAATTTTTTTAGGACATATTTCATAAAAAAATACTATTAATTAAAGCATTTGAAACAATATTCCGTGCTTAACTCAATTTTTAATTTTTTGGCGCTTGACACACTAATGCATAACAGGTTCCAAATATTTGAAATAATTAAGTTAAGGCTTTCGGCAGGCGTTTTTCGGGGGCCATATATCCTGATTTTCTCTACTTATTAATCGCTATTTATTGAAGCTCATAAGAATTTGAATTCATTAAATTTTTTTTTATTTGTTTAAAGCCTTTTTGGCATCTGAGGGCGATTCGACCCCGGCCCTTTTATGCTAATTTGTTAATTTTTTTATTTTGCTAATTATAATTAAAATGGCCTTCCACTTTGATTCCACTTCACTTGAATTTAAATTAAATTAATTTTTTTTTTGTAAAATTTTCACATAAAATAGCCTAAATTCTAATTTAATTAATTTTCTTTAATTTAGAATTATACGTTTTATTTTATTATTAAGTACATTTTAACTGTAGTTTGAAAATTTTATAGTGTCAAAATTTAATTAATTTAAGAGTCTAATAAAGACAAATCGAGTTTGCCTTTTGGGCGAAATATTTATTCTCTCAAAATATTTTCAAATCGATTAATAAAATATTCAGAAACCCCCTTGGGGTTGTTAGATTAAAACTTAAGTTGAATTGTTAAAACTAAATGTGAGTTTTGTCAAAAACAGCTAAAATGCTATGAAAGATTAGAAAACAGATCTAAACATAAATAAAGATAATCCACTAAATAAAATTTTAATTTTTTCATTACGAAATTTGATTTGCAATTTAGTGATTATAAATGAAAAAAGTTCTTGAAAGCATTATGGAGAGGAGCTCTGCCTGCTGGCTACCTGCCCGGTTGATCCCGGGTTGTGCCCGGCTGTCTATATAATGCAGCGCTGTGCAGCCATGCACGCCAAACGCTACGCTTGACCGCCACTGCTGTCACTGTCGCCGTTGATGTTTTGCCGCACTTTTCATTTCAATTCTAATTGGAAAAGCGATTTAATCTGGCTGTAAGACTCTTAGCTACAGCGATTAAATGAATATGCTAATTTTGAACCCGTTTTTAAATCTCTTTTTATAAATAAACAATATTACTATCTTCATTTAATATTAATATTTATCAGGAGTACTATAGCCAGTAAATTTTTTCGGGGGATTGGTTGGTAACGCTCCGAAAGTAGTGCTCTGTGCTTGTCATACCAGATTTTTTGTGTCGACGTATATTTAGTTTCCACGGATATATTAAAATTCAAAATGAAAAATTTATATGGGAAAATATTTATATTTTGTTATTTTGGCAACCATTTCTCCTAACTTTCCTATGACAAGAGTAAAGTGTGCTTCAAAAGATTTCAAGAGAAAAAATGACAATATACATTTTAAAATCATCTTTTTTATTTTTTTATTTATTTGAAATTCCTATCGGGATCCCCGTTTATTTACCCGAGGGGCTTACGTGTACGAAGACACACACCTCAAACCCAACCGGCCTCTGGCCGTAGCCATCTACCGGCACCCCGTGAAGTTACATCATTTCCTATCTCTAACCCTCCTCCTGCTCTCGTCTCTAGCTAGTGAACTAATCCTTATTTCTGGTTCCAACCGGCTCCTTATATCTAACCTCTTCTATGCTATGGAGGATGTCCTTAGTTGAGGAGGAACTCCCTCAGCACCGGCGTGTAGCCTACTCTTTTCGAAGAATGCATCACTGAGAGGGAACCTTCTTTACGTCCCTTCCACAGGACGGGATGTCACAGCAACTCCCTCTCCTCGCTTCTAGCCAACAGCCAAAATAAATGGAAAAAAAAAACTCCCTCTCCTCGTAGAGTTGCCTGAGGGCTATTGTGGTGAGATCCTATATTCCAATCCAGGGCTTGCTTGAGGATTTGTTTACATTAAATAAATATTTTTATTTAATGAAAAATCCCGCACGCCAAGGATTTGAACAGGGATCTTCTTTGCAGAAGCTGACACCCTAGCTCACTACACCAGCGAGCCCTCTTAAAAATCATCTAAAAAATAATTGATTTATGAACTTGAATCAAAATCGTTGCAGCGAATAAAAAAAAAAAACTGAAAAAGTATGTATACTCTTTGGCCAATTTCGTTCAAAAGCTTTGTCAAGTCCTAGGGGGGTACATAACCTTTAGTAAGAGAAAGTTGTGTGCTGTGCGACCAGTTATGCCAGATTTTTAGACTCAGGGGCCTTCAAAACGTGTATATCCATCAAAATCTCGGCATCGAATTTTTGAAATAGATCCAATACTTTCTCTCTCTATATATATACAGATTTAGCTAAGAGAAAGTAAAAATTGGTGGCAGTGGCGTAGCGAGCTTAACTCGCGCCCGGGGCACAATACCGTTTTAGCGCCCCCCCCCATTCGAAAACCATATAATATTATATGTAAAATATACAAAATTATTATATTAACACTGGCACTAAATTTAAAATATATTTTCCAGAAATCAATTATAATAAAAATAAAAATTATCCAGCAAATTTTTGTTTTGCGGACCATTTGGCGCCCCTTTGTGAGTAGCGCCCGGGGCATGATAACCCCCTTGCACCCCCCCTCGCTACGCCACTGATTGGTGGGTGTTTAAAGAAAACCAAAGTTAAATTTTAGAAAATAGATAAAATTATGCAAGAGCCCCCAAAGTCCCCCCGGCCCCTTTCATTCAATATTCTATGCTCTCGGCCATGGCGGTAAAGTTCGCGAAATTATAAAAAATATGCTTTACAAGTTAGAGGGAGGAGCAATCGCCAAGGTTCGTCTAAACATGCCAAAAAAATGAATCGTCATTTTTTAGAGTTTTCATTATTTTTTACTATTTTGTCTAGAATAAAATTTATAAAATAATTTTTTTTTTTTTTTTTTTAATTATTATTTTGCAATTCATCTTGTACCAAATTTAATTTCACCACTTCTCTCGTTGTTACTTTGTAATTTATATGCAATATTTTTTTTTCTCTCCCCATCCATTTAACTTTTTCTTTTCTCATTTCCATTTTCAATATTTTCAATTATTGAGATAATGCTTTCTACAACTTTTCACTTAACATTTTCATCCGCTTCCCAGGATGAAAACGGATTACAAGTGCAGAATCATCAAAGAACGAACATTTATTAATAAGAGCTAATGAATAAAGAGATTAAAAGGAACTTTCTAAATTAAATAATTTATTCATGTACTGTATTTATATTTTATAAGAAAAAGAAAAAAAATTCTAATTTCTATAATGAGTTTATCCATAAAAAAAATAAAGAGAATTAATGAAAATTACATAAACGTCGCCTCCATCATGACACAAATAAACGTCAGATTAACTAGTATAATTAATAATTAAAATGTGTAAATGTGGAAGAGATTTCTCAGTTAATCATCCCTTCCTATTTGCCTCATATTGATTCAACTATTACATGAGATATTATTAAGCCCTCTTTCTCTCCCCCCTCCCCCTCCCCTCTCTCTCTCTCTCTCAACCTTTGATTGGATGAAATTTTTATTCGAAGCCCCTTTTGATAATCTAAATATGGTCTTGTATTGTGCCTTGTATTGGACTATTATAAACTAAATGCGACTCCTAAATATAAACCTTTAATAGCAAATTTGATTGAAGGGATTAGAATATTAACCATAAACAATACAATTTTCACCAATTAAATTTAATACCACAAACTCGAAATAATTTATATATACCCCTTCCCTAAAGTCAAAATGTAATAGAAATAGGAAAATTAAAGTGAAAAAAAAATGGTCGTAAGCAACCGATCGTTCGCGACTGTTAGAGTTCAATAAGATTTTTTTTAACAAACAAAATTCTTCCTCTTTTTTTTTTTTTTGTATTTCCTCTCTCTAAATGTTTAATAAGCCAAATTGTAAAAGTCAATTACATTCTCCTATTTTAAAGAATAGAAGAAGCCCTCGGGGCATGGTGTAGAGGTTAGCGTGCTAACCTCATATACCAAACGTCGCGGGATCGGACCCCGGCAGTCCGATGATTTTATTTAAGTCATTTGGATACCAAATGGCTTAAATAAGAATGCCTGGACCCCAATAATAGATAAATTCATAAATAACGGTTATCGTCAAAGTCTTATATGGCCTAAGTTGCCGAAAAGACTGTGTGAATGTGAGTGTGAATGAGAAAAAAGTGTGAATGTTTTTAATTAAAAAAAAAAAGAATAGAAGAAAATTCAATGTTAGTTGAAAAACTCACAATCTCCAATATTTAATTCTTTCTGTCAATCTATAGGAGATATTATTGATATGATTCAATCTATAAGAAAAATTACAGAATAAGTTCAAATTAAAGTTTTTGATAAGATTTTTGTGTTCCCTTAGAGGAGTGCCCCTCACCCTCAATGGTGCGAGAATTCATTTTAAGGGTGCGAGTCGAATTATAGAAATCTATCATCATCAAATTTTTATCATTTACTTTCTTGATGCAATAAATCAACAACTTTAACATTTACAAATGTGAAACTGATGACCCTTTTGTTTTTGATCGACAGGTTATAGAGGGTGCAAGAGCATATTTTAAGACTCCAAGGGGTACCGATTACTGTGTATATGTGACAGAACCTTAATCAGAAAATACGGTGGGGGGGGATTAGTTTTGACCAGGGGCGTATATAGAATTTTTTCGGTCCCCCCCCCCCCCTTATATATGCCCTTGGATTTGACCCTAAAGATAATTTCCCTCATAAATAAATAAATATTAAAGAATATAAAATATTTTTTATTTTTTCTACCAATATTTAAAATTTTAACACCATGTTTTTTTCTATATACAGTATTTCTCTTTAAATTTTCGGAATTTCAAAGGGAGTTTGGATGTGTGTTATCAGATTCGACAGGAGGAAATTGGTCTTCCTTTCCGAATTCCGAAATGTCAAAAATAATCTAACACAGAGAGGAATTTATTTTATTTTAATTTTAGGTCTTTTTCGGCATTAGAGGCCATTTAAATTTATCCCAATTCAATTGGAGAAATTTAGTGATGATTGCAATACTTTCTCTCATTTAGAAAGCATATATAGGTAAGAGAAAGTGAAAAAAATGCTTTGTGCTTTAAAATAATTAACGCCAATATTAACAATTAGCCATACCCTAGGTATATATTAGGCCCATAGGCCAGTAAGCTTTTATTAGTTAAGGGGAGTGAAAGGGGCTCCGCCCCCAACCCCAACACTCTTCTCTGCCAATCCCACTAATGGTATTTATTCCATCTGAACCGTTGCATCCCTATTCGTAATTTGGGTTCGTTTTAATCGTTCTCCTGATTTTAAAACAAAATAGGTATAATTATTCAAGGTGCCAGAGCAAAATGCTTTATTTAATGAATCCCTCCTATACTTTAAATGGATTGCGATATATATTTATCTAACTTTAATAATATTATTAAACTGGAATTAAATTATTTAATGGTATTTTTTTTTTGTTTTGAATAATATATTAAATATTTTGAATGCCAAATATAAATAAACGAGGAATATCAAATCGCCACCTAGCGTGATCTGTAATTGGTAGAAGAGGAATTTATTGAAATCGTGCAACAATTGAAGGATGGGCACAATTATTTTATTTTTTTAAATTGTCCTTTTCGACTGTAGATATTATTAGGGTTTTAATTTCTATAGATATTATATAATTAATTAATGATGCGGGATGAAAACTGTGGGACGTTCCACATGCTTGTTTCTCGGGGCCATATATCCAAGATTCACTCGTACTTTTGCTAATGTTTAACAGCAACAATCTACTGTTCTCTACTCCTTTGCCACCGGGTTGTTTCATTTATTATTATTATTATGTATTTATTATTTAATTGACAACAAACTCACTCAAGTAAATTGTTTAATAAATTATATTTATTGTATAAATAATTTCTAAAAAAAGTCACTAGTTTGTGATCAAAGGGCTAATAGACAAAGAAAACACACCATAATAAATTTTCAAATATATTTTTTTATTATCCCTCTGTTACTCACTGTCAGACAATTTAAGTAAATATATATATGTATTTAAATGTTTATTGGCCTACGGGCTTGGTCTAGTTGGTAGTGTGTCTACTTTCTATACCGAACGTCGCGGGTTCGAACCCCAGGCAGTCCGATGATTTTATTTAAGCCATTTGGATACCAAATGAGGACGTTCCACACGTTGATTTTTCGAGGCTACCTATTTGAGATTCCGGTGATCTTAGCTTTGCTTCACAGCACACGATCATGAGAGCTGTTTCCATGCCCCAGGCAAATTTTTTTTTTTTTTTAATATAGAAAATGTGATTTTTATTTGTCCTTTAGGTGTTTGCTCTTAAACTAGGTTCAATTGCGAATGAGCATTTCGGATTTTTTATAGACCTACTTATTATTATTACATTTAAAAAACAATTTTTCTAAAATGTGCCAAAAATAAGATATTATATCCTGGCCGTTTTTGTTTAAAAAAAAAAAAAAACAATTTGACAGTCTCTCTGTTTACTTGTTTGCTTTAAAAAAAAATTTCGAAATATTTCGTTTATGAAAATGAAATTTTAAATCCACATGGCGCATAATATGCAGTTATATTATCTCTAGTTAGACTAATTTGTATAAATACACCATAATAAAAAATCAAACCCAACTGCATCAGACAACATGTACATTTGATTCATTGATTTCCAAAACTATATGATGTGCATTTTATTTGTTTTAGGGACATGTCTTTTAAACAAAACAAAAAATTGTATTTTTCATGGAAATTACATTTTGTTATTTAACAAAATTTCAATATTAAATAAACATGTTTATATTATGGATATCATACGAGATGGAAAAATGAAGAACTCAAAAAAAAAAATTCAAAATGAATCAAAATATAACATCAAAAATTTCATAAAGTAAATAAGTTTAATGCAATGATAATGAATTGTTTCAGCCCTAATCTCTTTTTTATTAAATAAATATTAAAATAAAGAATTATTTTATATTAGTTGAAGCTCAGGAATCTTTTCCACAATATTCACAAGGATTTGGACCAAGAGGTTCCTAAGTTTTGTTAAAATCTTTTCTTGGTTCGTGTGAATAAAGAATTATTTTTTTTTATTTAAGGTCTTTTTCGGCATTTGGGGCCATTTTTATTTATTTCAATTAATTGGTAGCTATTTCTTTATAAATAAATTTATCGCCCTTGGAAATGGAACCGAACTCCTAGTAGACGAGGCGAACCTAATGATATTTCGACCCCGACAAACAAGAACCTTGAACACCCACCGGAAGCCATCGATATTATTGTTCATCCGCCGAGAAGTTTTGAAATTTTTTGATAAAATATATGTATTTATTATTTAAAATTAACTTTTGTTTTTATTTATATGCAGTTCAGTTTAATGCAGTTGCAGAGTGTATTAATTATAAGTGATTATTCGATTAATGACGTGTCTCTACTTACAATTAGTTTTGCATAGTACAAACATGGGGCCCCCAACTTAGTACAAAATAGATCATGTGGCCCCCAATATCATATGAGTTTGACATGCCTGTTATTCATTATTAAAAATAATTCTGGTGCGAAAGGTCGAGGGAGACGAACCTGCATTCTATCCAAAGAGAAAAAATTTTGGACACCAATCAATGGAAATAAAGAGGGACGGGGTCTAAATGGCCTCCGATGATGAAAAAGTCCTTAGATTATTTTTAAAAAAACTCAAAGAGGAACAGTGCAAAGTATTTCCTTAAGAAAGAAATATTAATGTTCATAGGTTTTTGAAGAAATTTAATATTTTTATTTTAAGATTTTTTTTTTTTTAAAGAAACTAATTAATTTATCTTTCTTTATTTCAATATTGTACATAATTTTGTTTTGTATACAAGATTCTTAAAAATATTTTATTATTTTGTTGGCCTCGAGCAATGCTCCCAATTCAACTCCCCATGTGTATAGTTCCTGTTTTTTGTTTATGAAATAGCCTATATAAAAAATACTAAATTTCTTCAAAATCCTATGAACAAAACAAGCCGATCCGCCTCACGGCCTGACGCTTGATATGATAAAGAGAAGGAAGAATTGCCAGGCTTAGCTCGGTTAACTCGTGATCGCCATCCGCGTACTCACTAGAAGTGAGCCCCTGAGTGAAATTTCGCTCAATCTGTATTTGTATATAATATTTAATTAATATTGTAATTGTTGAAATTATAAACATTACAAAGAAAATTTGTCTTAAAAAAAAAAAAAAAAAAAACTAAAACTAAAAAAACTCTGATTATTTTATCAGTAAATAGTGTAAAAGAGAGAGTCCTTTGAGTTGACATTTAGTTGTTCTAAAATCATTTATATTGAATTAATTATTTAGGCGAACTGACTAAATTATTCTTTTTATATTGATCAAAGAGGAGGGAGTTTTAATAGTAAGGGGGATACAGATAGGTGGCTCGCATCCCCTTCTCTCGCTCTCAGGGCGAACGCATGCTGTATATATAGACTAAATTAATGTTTACTTAGCTTGATTTTTAAAAAAAAAGTACTGGAAAACCAAATAAAGGTTGTTTTTTTGGATAAAATTCAAAAATATTTTCTAAAAATTGAAACTAATTGTATTCACTTTATAAACAAACCGCTAAGGAGATGAAAATAAAATAAAGAAAAAAAAATTATTTAATTTTTTAAAATTATTTTATATTCTCTTATATATTTTTTTAATGTTTATCTTTTGGAGAGAGATATTTCGGGTCACTAAATTCAGTCTTTTAACTTTTTCCAAATAGAATCGATATGTAAGAATTTATTTTGTAGGGAAATTGAAATTTTATATTCCGAAAAAAGTATATAGTAAAGCAAGAAAAAATACTTTTTTCCGAAAAAAAATTTATTTTTAATGTAAAATTTTAAAAATTAATACTTAAAAATTTGATTTGTATTTATATTCTGGCAAACAAGTATAGAATGCGCCTTTATATTACCGAAATTAAGAAAATATTGTGTACATATTGTGCGACCAGTCACACCAGATTACCCCCCCCCCGAGAAACACCTCTGGATCCGCCCTTGCCTCTGGCTACCCAGTATATATAAAATGAACAGAAAGGCATCAAAAATCAACATGAAATTTTATCAAAAATATAAGAAAAATTACAAAAATAAATGGCTTAAATAAATATGCCTGGACCCCAAATCTCTATATTAATAAAATAAGTAATAATAAAAAAAAAGTAACAATAACGGCGTTCAATATGGGTCCGCTTGACGACAATGATGGGGAGCACCTACGATGACTTAGTTCTCTTGGGTTAAAAGAGAAATGACTGAGTTAGGGAGTGGAGAGTGAAAAATGAATATACGGACCCCGTATCTCGGACTAATTACGCAAGAAAGCATAGGCCTCTTAGTACAGTCGTGGCCACAAATGCCTGATGTGCTCGAGAATGGCGCCTTGAGCTTAGCCGTCTGAGCTGTGTGGTCTTAAAAGTAGCTATTTCCCCTTCAGTTGCATTAAGAGAAGATGATTTATTTGTTTTCAAAATATTGATTTGGTAAATTTGGGCAGAGGTGTAATATTCAGAAAGTTTTAAAATTATTATCATTAATGAACGAAATATACTATAGTTGACGGATCGGCTCATTGGAGTTTTTTATGTCGGAGTTTGGACGTTTGGGTTCCAGGGCCGGAACTAGGAGATTTTATAGGGGGGCAAAATTTAATTTGCGCCCCTTCCTTAAAATTTTCCTTTATCTCAAAAATTTTTCCGCGGAACCAAAATTTTTTCGTGTGCCGTTGCGGAACCAAAATTTTTTCCCGTCCGAAAAAATATTCGTAACCAAAAATTTTTATCTTTCTTGGATTGCCGCCCCCCTGATATCGACGCCCGGGGCACGTGCACCCGCCCCCCCCCCAGATCCGGCCCTGTTGGGTTCCCTATACCGTTTGAGGGAGGGGGAAATTTCTTGCGACTCTTGGAAATAATTAATTAATTATCTAAAATTTTTCATACTCTTTTATACAAAATAAATTGATTTGAACATTCAAAAACTTCTCTATATATCACTTTTCTAACACGACACGAATACATGAGAAGTTGATGAACTGTTAAATAAATAAAATAAAAAGATGAATTTCAATTCCCGCACTCAGTAGAGATTAATATTTATTTTATTATAAAAATGATTCGCGCGATTCTATCAAAGAGCTGTCATAGACTTCCTATAGAAGCGAGAGTATACAAAAAACTTCTTGCTCTTGAAAATAAGATATTTTTCCACCTGTTGCTTTATATGTCAGTCCTCGTGTTAAGGGAAAGAAGGGGAAGGTGAAGGTTGTCAGCTGAGGAATGAAAATAGTCGAGAGAGAGAGAGAAAAGAGCGGATAAAAAGTCCAACTTGCGAGGGCAAAAACCACGAGCTAATCGATAAACATCCCCCTTTAAAAAAAAATATATATATATAAATAATTGGGAACTGGTGGATATGTATTTGTGGGTCCTCGCACTTGGTCGCATTTTCCGATGTCAAAACCCAAGCGGCGTCGAAATGAATGCTTTATTAATTTGTTCTTGAATAACGCGTATATATACGGCGGGGATAAATTCCCACGCTGTCAATATATAGAACATGGACAAAGAGAAATTATACGATGCTTTCCATATACATATATATGCATGCGCGTGTAGCGAAATCCACTAGAGCATTAGGAGAAGCACTTGACTCGACGCTTGGTCCATAAAGCCTGCAGTGGCGGATCATGTTTCACAATGGACACCCAATCACTAGGATCAGTGATCAGGACCTCTCGATCAGCCTCTCAACTTGAGCCTCTCATACTCCATGTATTCTGAACTCAACACTATGTTAATCATTAACGGATATGTTTACCCAATTGACATCTTATCAATATAATATTATATATCTGTTATTGCTAACAAGTTTTTTTCAAACCGATATTTATAGAATGAAATTGAATTTCTATAATTTTTTTTTTTTTTTAATGAACATCAAATAATAATAGTAAGAATTTTTTTTATTATTTTTTTACTTTCTCTTACGTATGTATATATGTAATAAATATATAGTGAGAAAGTATTGGAATCATATAAAAAATTCGAGATTTTGATGGATCCATCCTTTTTTTTTAATTCTTAAATCAACTATTTTTTAGATGCTCTTTAAAATGTATATTCTCATTTCGCCGTTGAAATATTCTGAAGACCACTTTACTCTTGTACCAAGAGCGGATCCAGAGGTGTTTCTCGGGAGGGGGGGTAATCTGGTGTGACTCGTCGCACAGCACACTATTTTTTTTCGGTAATTTAAAAGCGCATTCTGTACTTGTTTGCCAAAATATAAATACACATCAAATTTTTAAGTATTAATTTTAAAAATTTTACACTAAAAATAAATTTTTTAGCGAAAAAAGGTATTTTTTCGAATCTCGGGGGGGGGGGGTAATTACCCCCTTTACCCCCCCTGTATCCGCCCTTGTCTTGTACTACATAGAAAAGATAGGAGAAATGGTTGCCATGGTAACAGAATTTAAATCTTATCCTTTTTCAATTGATATAATTGGAGGTTTACTTCTTTTAAATCCGTACGATGGAGTTCACGGTAATTAAAACAAAGTATTTTACTTTATTATGCAGGAATTTTATTGCCAGACAACTGTTGTGTGCACATTCTACAGTTTCGGTCCGAAAAGGACCATCATCAGTCCTGAAACATACAAATTGTTTTCTTAACCTTCATGCATGCACCGGGCCAATCTTTCATATGATTACATATTCATTTTCTTCACAATACAATGAATGAACATCACAATTATGATTTTTTCAAAAAATTATGTCATTAAAAACCAGTACATACCATGTATTCCTTGTCTCTTATTTAAATATATATTTCCCCAAAGGGGGTGATATATTTAAATAAGAGTCTTATTTTGGGAAATATATATTTAAATAAGAGACAAGGAATACATGGTATGTACTGGTTTTTAATGACATAATTTTTTGAAAAAATCATAATTGTGATGTTCATTCATTGTATTGTGAAGAAAATGAATATGTAATCATATGAAAGATTGGCCCGGTGCTGCATGAAGGTTAAGAAAACAATTTGTATGTTTCAGGACATGATGGTCCTTTTCGGACCGAAACTGTGAGAATGTGCACACAACAGTTGTCTGGCAATAAAATTCCTGCATAATAAAGTAAAATACTTTGTTTTAATTACCGTGAACTCCATCGTACGGATTTAAAGAAGTAAACCTCCAATTATATCAATTGATAATTTCTCTTTCGTCTCCTTCTAAATTATCCCTTTTCGATTAAAATTCATATAAATCAATTATTATTTAGATGCCTTTTTTAAAAAATATATCAGTAATATTTTATAAAATTGTTTGAAGTTCACTTTGATGATGTAATTCAGTTTTTTTTATTTTTATTAATTTGATGAATATAATAAAAATAGAAAATAATTTTATTGCTTTTTTTTTATTATTATTTTTTGCTAGATTTAATTGATTCTGAGAATAATGCGAGACGTTATACATTTTTTTTATCAGGTTTTATTTTTAGACGATGGATGGCAGAAAGTCAGGTTCTTTAAGTGACTCTCTTTGTCACTTGGACTCATCCTCCCCTCCTCCCTCTCTTTCTATTCTGGATGAATATATCTCAATAAAAATACCGGTATTATAATAAAATAAACATACAAACTTGTGCTGGTCATTTGTACTAAGGGTCCGGGTTCCCATCCCATCTCATGCGACAATTTATTTCAAATGTATTGACTACCAATCCAATTGAAATAAATAGAGACGGAGTCTAAATGGCCTTCGATGCCGAAACAGATCTTATTAAAAAAAAAACAAAACAAAGAATTTAATTCAATTTTTTTTTTGTTTCTCTGTTGATAGATTATATAGCCTATATGTATATTGTCCACCGCCCCTCTCCCTCCCTATTGATAAGTTTGCCCCATTCCTACCCCCCTCCCCCGCCCCTCTGAGAAAAAAACGTCGTCACTGTATGTGTGTCTGTGAGAGCCTATGCATGTGAGCGCGACGCGCGAAAGCGCGCGCGTATTGGTGTGAGTGTATATGTGTGTGTGTGTGGGCGCCAAGTAGCTACCGTTTGTGTGTGTGTATGTGAACGCGGGCGCGCGAAAGCTCATGGTTGTGTGTGTGTGTGTCTTGTATTTTTATTATATTCATTGCCCAATTGATGGGTCTCAATGAATCAAGAAATCTGAAAATCAGTTTATGTATGTGAGAGAGAATGATTCTAAATAAATATAAATGGCTTATCAAAACAAAGCAAACATATTAAAAAATAAAAAATAAAAAAATATAGTCAAATGTCACTAAATAATTGTAGATATTATTAAAAGTGAAATTAAATCGAATATCGATTAAACAGACCTCGCCATCTTTTTGACCATTTGCTTAGATAAAAGGATCTCAACTCACCGTTATGATTGCAGCCCATTCGCAACTCCATTTGATATTTTTCTAAACTCATCTCCATTTGGTATTTTCAAACACTTATTAAACACATAATACATCCCGGAGATATTAATCAATCACTAACTTAAACACAAATTATGCACTTTATAAATAAAAATTCACAATACATTTCGCACTCCCGGAATCGCGTGGTTCAAAACTCGACGATCTTCTTGAGACTGAATGTTCAACTTGCCGGGAGGAATGACGTCATTGGCGCTGCGAGCGCCAACAACAATCAAAGCATTTATAATGACTAATTTCATTCATATATTATTTTATTAGATTTAATAAAAAATTAATGCTAATATTATTATTATTATATCATTTTATTTTTTGCAATTAATTAGGAATTTTATTATATAAAATCTGGTGTGACTGGTCGCACAGCACTCAAATTTCTCTTACCTTCGGCAATCGAAAGTTCTGTTCTTTGCTTGTCGCACCAGATTTTTTTGTGTCGAGATATATTTAGTTTCCGCCAGTAACAAGATGTATAATTTATAAACATAGGAAAATATTTATATTTTATTACCATGGCAACCATTTCTCCTATCTTTCCTATGAATTACAGGAGCATGGGCGTAACTAGGGGGTGCCGGGGGGCCTGGCCCCCCAGAAGGCTCGTGCCCCCCCCCCAGAAAGCTCCTTGTCCCAAGAAAAATTAAGAAAATATGGGGCTTTCCAGGCCCACCGGATCATAGCTGGTCCCATGCCCCCCCCCCCCAACGAGGATGGCTGGTCCCATGGCCCCCCCAGTCGAATTCTCCAGTTACGCCTATGGGGGTCTTCAAACAATTTTGAAAGCAAAATTAGAACAGCATAAAAAAAAATAATTGATTTTTGAATTTTAAGAGAAAGTAAAAATTAATGTCAAAATAAATTTGGAAAATCGATTTTTAATCATTTTCAGAACGTTTTGAGACTAAAATTTCATTGTTTTTGCTTGAATATTTTATATACTAAGTTATTCAATCAATATCAAGGCCTAAATGTGTTTATTTAATTAAAAAACAATAAATTAGGATAATTAGAAAGTGAAAGAGGCAGTTAAAATTTGAAGATGTAAAAGGCAATTAATAAACCCCCATTTTATGTTGTCGTAGCTAAATAAAAAAATGTCTATAGCTTTATAATTGATTGAAAAGACCAGTTTTGCATTTTTCCACAAATCGAACGAAAAATAAGAGAGATATAGCGACTTTTTGAAAAGCGAATCTGCGCGTGAAGAAAAGCCTAGACAAGAGTGAAGCGAGGCTCCCTGGCTGCACTCTGGGCGCCGATCGAATTAGAAAAAACAAATTGATGCTCTCCCATCATTTGAAATAATTGCCAAATTGATTGATTTCAACTTTTTATGTTTTTATAAAATTTTATTCGAAACTTTTTTTTAACTAAAGAATAAAAGACTGCATATTTATCTATAAAAAATTCAATCCTTTGAGAAAAATTAAAATTTCAAAATATTTTGTCTTCAATCAAAGAGATTTCTCATAAATATATTAAATAATAAAATCCATCCCTTTATATTATATTTAAGTTAGACACCCCCCTGAGGCGTGGAAATAAGCTTTTAATCAAAATCAGCCAAAAAGTACTAGTACTTTACACTGGCGCCCGGGGCACAATACCTTTTTAGCGCCCCCCCCCCCATTCGAAAACCATTAAACATTATACAGGGGCGTATATAGAAATTTTTTTCGGGGGGCCCAAACTCAAAAATTTTCCTGCCTGCGGAAAATTTTTTGCCCTGCTGTTAAAATCATTTTACCTTTTTTTTAGGGAGGCTAAATTTTGCAGAATTTTTTCCCCTTTCTGCGGAAAAATTTTATTTTTTTTGCCGAACCAAATTTTCCCGTCACATGGAAAATCTTTTTCCCGGACATTACAATTATTTTTTGTTTTGCGGATCATTTGGCGCCCTTTTGTGAGTGGCGCCCGGGGCATGGTGACCCCCCTTGCCCCCCCCCCCCTCGCTACGCCACTGGTACTTTACTGATGTAGTTTTTCAGTTTTTTCTCAAAATTCGCTCTATCGATTTTTTTTTAAATTAATAAATAAATTATTTTTTAGATGCTCTTTAAAATGTATATTCTCATTTTGCCGTTGAAATCTTCTGAAGACAACTTTACTCTTGTTCTTCATAGGAAAGATAGGTGAAATGGTTGCCATGGTAACCGAATTTAAATCTTTTACTTTTTAGATTAATATTCATATAAATCAATTATTTAGATGCCCTTTTAAAAAGTACATCACTAATATTTTGTGAAAATTGTTTGAAGTACTCAAATCATTTCATCTAAATTAAATTTTACACTTTGATACTCTACAGTAACACGGTAATACAAGATCGAAATATTGTTTGTGTTCAAATAAATATAACAACCATGTGATGATGAAGAATTGAAAGATTTTACATCTAAACTAACTAAATATATAATAATTATATAACTATCATTTATTTGGCAATATTCTCTGACTGCTTAATTAACTTTTTTTTCTCGTTCAATTTTTATAATTCTTCCAAATGTTAAAAAAAAAAAATAACTTAAAAGCTGTTAAATTATTATTTTTAAAAAGAGAAAGAATTTTTCTTAGAAAAGAAGGGAAGGGGAGGCGCCTGGCGCGTTTTCTTCTCAGCGACAATCAGAGCGGAGGGGTGGGGGAGCCTGCCGCCCACGACCCTCCCCTCCTTTGGCCAAATCAAGAGGTCAAAATATTTAACATGGGAAATGAATAAAAATATTGATAAATCAATTGTCTATAACTCGGAAACCGCGCATCCAATTCGCATCGGATCTTTTGTAATGAGTTTAGAATTTCCTAGAGAATATTCACATGGAACTAAAATTGAATAATTAAGAATATATTTTTTCTTTAATCTAACCATCAGTTCAACCAATCGAATGATAGTAAAAGGATCATCGTTCTATATTCACACTTTATACTCTTGTACTTCATAGGAAAGATAGGAGGAATGGTTGCCATGATATCAAAATTTAAATATTTTCCTGTGTTTTTTTTTCTTATTCACACTCACACTTACACACACATTCACAGTCTTTTCGGCAACTTGGGCCATTTATTTTCTTGTGTTTATAAATCTGACATCTTGAATTCTAATATATTGGCGGAAACTAAATATATCTAGACACAAAAAATCTGGTGTGACAAGCACAGTTCACAATTTTCTATAACCAAAGGTAAGAAAACACAAAAAAAAGTAAAATCTGATGCGCCAGCACACCAGATTTTTTTTAAGAAAGAAATTTGCTTAAATATTTTTTATTAATCTTAAGGAAGTGGATTTGCAGCCAGGAGAAAAAAAACTATTTTAATTTCTTTTGGTTAAATATAAAATAATAAAATTAATGAATGAAAAATATTTTATTATTGAATTTTATAATAAAACATTTTAACTAAAATAATTGCCGGTACAGCTCTAGAGATTTGTGAGTGACAATGATTGAATTATTTTGTGGAAAAAAAAAAAATAAAAATCGAACAATTCAATCTCTTACAATTACACCATTTTCTATCACTTCATAACCAGGGACGTTATTTGTGGAGGGATTTCAAGGGAAAATTTTTAAAATTATTTTAATTAAAATGTCCTTTTATTTTTGCTTATGATAAATATGAAATAAATATACTTTTTGGTTTTGCCCCCCCCCCCCCTAAGAAAAAACTGAAATGACGTCTTCTCAATCGGAATTGGTAAAAAAAAAATAAATTAGTTGAATTTCATACTTACTTGTTCGTTACTTAAACATGAGTTCTATGATATGTCAATCCAATAAATTAACCACAGAGAGACTTTTAATAATTAAATTTTTTTTCCTGGCTAGCCTTAGGGCTAGTAGAAATGTGATGTTTACTGTTTATTTGTATAGCTATATATCTCGAATGTGAATAATCAAAATATCTCTCACCCACCCCCTCACTAATTCTATGATTTCTTTGAAAATGTTTCAAAATATTTTTTGTGTACTTATACTATTATAAAAGTACATGTTTGTATTTCATGTAGACCTATTCATACATAACTCTCTCTCTGTTGAAGTAGGCTAGTCTCATAACGAATCATTTTTGGTTTTCATTCAATTTTAATTTTTTGTTAAGAAATAAATTCAACATTATTCCTATTATTCCTAGATAATAAGTTTCTTTCATCTTTCCATATTTCGCGATTGAATTATATAATTTGTTTGTGTCAATTTGACTGCCCTGACGAAGGGAGCGAGTGATCTGACCTCTCGATCGATGCGAGCAAAAAAATTAAAATTATATTAAAATTTTTTATTTATAAAATTTCTTTTGACTATCTCGTCTTCTTGCCACACTCTAGGCTTACATATTTTGATTATTTTGATCAAACAAAAAAAAAAAATAGTTATATAAAAGTGTCTCGTTTTTCCGCTTATATATTTAAGAGAACGCCATATTAATTAAAAGTCTCAACTTCTTATCAAAACTTAATATTTTATTTTTATTATCATTCATTTGCCGGGCCTGGCACTGCAGAAGAGCAACAGTCACCACAATCATTGCGATTAAGCAATGCCAAACGCAGTGAGGGAGAGGGGAGAGACCAGCTTGTGGAACGTCCCCCGTAGCTATCGATATTATCAAATTAAAATATATATAAATTAAAACCCAAATGGCTTCTGGAGCCAAAAAATTATTTTTTATTTTAATCTACGAGCGCAGTTCAATAAGTCCGTAACTTTTTGAATGAAACACACGTTTTTGGATAAAAAATTACATTATTTTTCAACGTAGTCTCCTTTGAGCTCTATATACAGTGTCCAAAGTTTCTCCAATTTTTTTATCCCTTCCAAAAAATAAGATTTGTCGAGAGCATCAAAATCATCGTTGGAGTCAAATCTCTTTCAGGTTTGGAAACAAGAAATAGTCCCTCGGGGCATGGGCGTACCCAGGATCAAATCTAGGGGGGCATGGTCAGATCATGGTCGTCCAGGGGGGCAGATCATGGTCGTCCAGATTGGGACATAGCTATTTTTAATATAGAGGGGAAAAGCCTTCGAATTAAAGGCCTAAAAACCCTCGAGTCCTAACAAAAATAATCATTCGCCGCCGCTGTCCACCAATTTTGTTTCGTTTCACCACTTTATAAACGTTTAATTTTTTTTGCTTCTAGGGGGGGCAGCTGCCCCTGCCCCCGCTGGGTACGCCCATGCCTCGGGGCTAAATCCGGAGAATAGGGCGGATGAGGAAGCAATTCGTTTCTAAATTCATGGATTTTTGCCATGAGAACGGAAAATTCACTTTTTTCTATTTTCTTCTTAAAATCAGATCGAATAAATCGAAAATAAAATCGAGATAGTGTGCAGGAGTCAGCTGATAGTTGCCTGCTGAGAGGAACAGTGTTGCCATTTCAGTTAAGAGGCGGGAAATTCAAAAAGTCACGGACCTATTGACCTGCCCTCGTATAAATTCTAGACAGCCTCAAAGTGTGCATTAACAATTAATATTATAGACAATTTTAAAAAATGAAATATTAATATTTCGTTGATAGGCCACTATAGAATCCGCAATTGTTTTTTCCTGTGAATAATACCTATATTGCAAGAAACACACTCTCTGTGGAACAACATCTTTTCTCTCTTTCAAGTACACTATAAATTACTTATTAAAAAAAGGAAATGTTCTGAGACAGGAGAACAAAATTAATTTTCATAGCTACATATTTGCTTTATTTTAGTTACATAAAAAATTAATTAAAAACTTTTTTAATGTCACCAATCGCATCAATATTATGCACACACATGAAATTTAATCAATAGTTTAACACTTTAAATACATATTTTAGTTTTTTTTTTTTTTTAAGACAAGTTTTAAATGTGATTCACCTCTGACAGTCAGTAAAATTATATAGAAATCTCGTAAAAAATTTTCAATAATCTATGATAAAAAAATCCAATTTAACAGGTATAACATTTATTTTTAATTAATCGCAATTTTACTAGATACTTGGTTCAATTGCTCTTTTCATTTTTGGCTTTGTATAAATCTATATCTTCGCTTTCATAAAAAAAATATCTCTCAATACAATTGCAATTAAAATTTAATTAAACCTTTCGAATTAAAATTGCTGTCCGGTGAATGCATTTTTCAAAAAAATCTGTTGAGCCTGTCAGCACAGTTGCGAGTGGAGAGGGTTGCGATGTGGGGGTGGAGGTCCGGTGGCGATGGCAACTCGACTCCACTCGGTCTCGACTCGATTCTGTCAGAGTTCGTTTAAAGTATAAAGTATTTGTATTATATACAACCGCGATATTGTATTCGAAATGTATAGAATTTATAGTATTTCCATATCAACGCATACACCTAACCTGGAAGAGGGTTTCAACCCCCAAAGGAGAGTTGAGTTGATTCAAATGTTGTTATTTACGCGATCAATCAAAATAAATTCATTGCTTGAAAAAAAAAAGAATGAACACTTATTTCTTTTTTAAGCAATATTTCTTTTTTTATGTTACTAGTGAAAAATTATTATTTTCCACGCCCTTACACCTTTTAAATGAATTTAGGATTTATTTCAGAGATCAATTTGTCTTTCATTTATTCTTTAATTATCTATATTGGCTGGTAGATAAAAAGGAAAAGCTTTTAATGATAGATACTGTAAATAAAATTTCGGATAGAAATAATTAGACGTATGAGCTTGGAGCATTACAACAACCCTAAGCTCTGACGGTTTCTAGAGGTGGGAAAACTACAGATTCGACTCTAGGAAAGGCCTTAACCTATTCTGGAAAATACTCTTATTCTTTTAGTATAATTCTAAAATAATTTTTTTCTTCTTCTGTCCTCGCCTTGTACCCGCGATTCGGGGTCGGCGGAACTAATTTTTTCCTCCAACCTTATCATGCGTTTTTGCGACCGAGAAGGGTAAAACAACCGGCCCGTCGCATGGTCTGACTCCTGTTGGAAAGAGGAAGAAAGACATACAAAGAACAGAAGGACTGCCTGTCCCAGCCCGGGCAGCTCGTGGTCGCCATCCACGTACCCACAAGATGTGGGCCCCTGAGCGAATAATTCTAAAAAATTGTTAATATTGACAAAGAAATATTACGGTATTAAAAGATCGACTTTACCACATAACAACAATCTAAATAATATTCTTCCCTCCACACTCAAAATATAATCAAATAATGTTTTTTTTATTTATACTTTTTTTTTTAATATCAAATATTCAAACAAAAAAATAATTTAATAATGTGTTGGAATTATATTTTTTTTTGCAAAGTTCCTCTATATATAGAGAGAGAGAGGATTGTGTGAAGAGAGAGAGAGAGAGAGGGGGAGGGGTTATGAAGCAAGCAGAGAATCCTCCCGTTCTTGCTCAGAGGTCCATACATTATCATCCATTAACGATGACAAATGCACTTATCACGCCCGGCGACTACCAATAAGCAATCAAAAACCAATGAGCTATTGCATTATAATTTTCCACGTTAATAATCATTAGCCCGCAAACAGAAGCTTTTGTGCATAGCTTTGACATCATACTTCTAGGCCAAAAAAAACTAATAAGAGAAAAAAGCCTAAAGCTATTATTTTTTTATATTTAAAAATTTTGTTTCAAATACTTGAAATTTCGGAATGATATGCAATATAAGGTTTATATATATAAAAGGAGGGATGAAAAGCTTCAATGGAGGGGGAGGTTTGATTGCACGTCACCTGCCCTAGCGATTTCGCGTTATTTAACTTGATCCTATATATTTTATTCGCAGGCTATTGGATAGGAAGGGCGATGGGCTATAGCCTGGCACAAGGGCTAAGTGTAGCAACCCCCCTCCCTATTCTCTATAGTACTCTTGCATTCCCGAACCCCAAGTCATATTGATACATAGGGTGATGCAAAAACTCTGCAATGCAATTTTTTTTAGCGTCAACATTGGAAATATAAAATTTCTAAATATTGCAATGATAAATATCTATTTAAATCATTGGAATAACACATGCTATAAATAAATGGGCCTTGGCCAAATATATATCGTCATTAACATACACGTATAATAAATATCGTTCAAAGGAATTATGATTTTTTATCTAAAATTCTTCTGAAGGATATTTTCATTTAAAACGTAATTTTTTCAATAATAGGTCTATAGTTTACGAATAAGATATTAATATTCAATAAATACCTCGATTGGACTTTGATCAGTTATAGGTAGTATGGGTATGATAAATGGTCACCTAAATAGGAGGCCTGGGGCCAAGGGAACGCCCCGATGACCCGAATGGACTGGAGATTCCGGGTTCGATTTCGGTGAGATGGATTGGAACATTTATTTTAATTTATATTTTAAAATTTAATCCAAAGAATTCACCATTGGGCCCGAGGGCTTGGTGCTGGCCTTGTATGCCAGGGGGGTTCGGAACCCGATGATTTTATTTAAGCAATTTTGATACCAAATGGCTTAAATATGAATAAATAAGAATGCCTGGATTCAATAATGGTAATCGTATAAAGTCTTAAATGGCCTGAGTTGCCGAAAAGACTTGTGAATGTTTGTGCGAGTGTGAGTGTGAATGAGAAAAAAGTGTGAATGTTTAAAAAAAAATAATAATAAAAAATAAAAAAAATTCACCGTTGGCACTAGTTGAAACATTCTTAAATTAAAATTTTTCATCTATTTATAGATAAATTTTTGTAACGATGTTTAGCTCAATGATGGTAAGCCAAAGGAGCAGAATAAATAAAAAATAAATAAATAAATAACACTAGGTTAAGTTTCAAAAAGTTTTTATTTTTAGCATGAGCGCATTTCGATGTTAACATAGTTTTAGTTTGTCATAGCTCTAAAGATGATGTGTTAACGTCGAAATGCGAAAAGCTAAAAATAAAACCCTTTCGAAACTTTTTTTTTTATTTAAGGCCTTTTTCGGCATCGAAGGCCATTTAGACCCCGTCTCTTTTATTTCATTGGTAGCCAATCCAATTGAAATAAATTGTTGCATGAGAGGCTTTTGAAACTTAACCTAGTGTTATCTATAATTAAATGAAAATTTAATTAATTACAAAAATTGATAAACGTAATTTTTTTCTATATATTTTATTTTATTTTTTTAAATTTGAATTCGTTATTTTGTCGATTTAATTTCCATTATGCAAATTTACCAAAATTATTATTTTAATGTAATAGTAGTGACTTCTCTTTACTCTTAATCTCTTGTGTAATATTCAAGTTGTGATAGAGGCTAATTTGGATTGAATTGGTTTGTTTGAAATTGGAATGTTATATTTCTAAACTGCTCACCTCTCTTTTCTCTGTTTACCCATCAATTGTTCTTAGAATTCTTTCCTTCTTTGATATATTCAGATTCGTAATCCATACTTACATGATGATATTTGGGTGGGTTCTTGTTTCCTTTCCCAGGATGAGGCAACACTAATAATTCGATGAAACAATACCAAGAACCTAAGCTGTTTTCACTGTAGGATAAACTTGACTTGATAGAGAAGTTTAGTTTGTAAATAAAACAAGAGAGGTGTAGAGTCTTCGCCAATAAAACTTCCATAATCTCACGACTAAATCAGGTGACAAAAAGTTTATATCTTTATCCTCTCACCCCCATTTATTTCTCAATAAATATACATTTTTTAAGCAGTCTTGTTTTTGACACCAGTAAAAAACTGGTTTTTCACCTAAATTGAATTAATTTTATAAAAAAAAAATCCCATTTTTTAAAAATAATTCAAATATCAAGAATATTTTTTAACTCGATATAATATTATAAATTTTTACCAAAATCCACTGAATAAATAAAATAATTAGCATTCGTTTAATCAATAAAAATATTTTATTTATTTTTATAATTTTTTTTTTGTATGTAAAAATTGTGGTTTTTTATTTAAATAAATTGAAACCAGCAACTCTTTTTTTTTTTAATTGATTCTTTTGTGTAATTTTTTTTTAATGAATTGTTTAACTTGTTTGTGAGTCTAATATTTTGATGAAACTAATTCCTTTGAGTCTCTGTTTTTGGAGATGCATATGTTACTTTATTAAGCATGCTGTATGTAATTCATATGTATATAAAGTATTGATCGTGCCAAATTTCGATTCTCACATTTATCATTGAATTACCCCCCCCCCCCTCCGCATGCTTCCATCCGATTTTATAAATTTTCTTATTAGCTTCAATGAAATATAATTCTAATTCCTATGTCAATAAATTTTGTATATTCCCCGAAACTCGATTTAATTTAGCAAATTTTATTAAGGCCTATTTTTCTTGACAATAAAGCCTATCCATTTAAGGGCCAGTTGCTTCTATTCTAGTCAACTAGTTAACTTATCCGCTAGAAGCTACCGAACTTGGGTCTTTGTTAACTAACTACTTTTATTTAATCATATGATTAGCTTAAATGGAACTGAAAAGACTCAAAAGTCAACTTGCTTAACCGAGGGATAGCTAGTTAATTAAATCTGAAGCAACAGACACTAAGAATAGTAATAGGCCTATTTAGTAAATTTGTATGAACTAGTCATAGGCGCCGGAATCAAAGGGGGAGGGTGCTAGGGTGCATTGCTCTCCTGGGATTATCCTGGAGTGGGGAGAGGAGTGCAAGCAAATATCATTTAAAGCAACCACATATCGCCTGCTGAGAATCATAGTGGCGAAATTCCGAAATTCAACAATCCGAGAAAAGGCGTTTGAAAGTTTTATAAACATATACATTTAAATAGCAGGGCAACAAATGAATTGGCCGAAATCAATAGCAAAGAATATATATTTTCGCCACTTTGGCACTCAAAAGAGAAGACGTTTTAACAACGTTTGGTAGGCTTAAACTCAAAAATTGCCCTCGGGCTTAGTGTAGTTGTTAGCGCGCTTGTCTTGTATACCAAGGGTCGAGAGTTCGGATCCCAGGCAGTCCGAAGATTTTATTTAAGACAATTGGATACCAAATGGCTTAAATAATAATGCCTGGATTCCAAATAGATACTGTATATTCATTAATAACGGATATCGTATAAAGTCTTATATGGCCTAAGTTGCCGAAAAGAATGTGTGAATGTGTGTGAATGGGGAAAAGTGTGAGTGTTAAAAAAAAAAGATATTTTATTTTTTAGTAAAATATTTTTCATTAAAATAAACTATTTATGAACTTAATCTTTTATAAGATGATTTTATCGTTATCTTATGATTATTTACTTTTTCTTTATTCCTAGGCTATAGCATGGACCCTTCATTCAGCCCACCACTTTTATTTTTGATATAATTTTCATAAACATAAAAAAGTATATAATAATAAAAACATAATAGGAAATAAAAATAAGAAAAAATCCTATGATTATAATAGCTGTCAAAGTCCATGATAAGATAATTTGAACAAAATCATTTTTTTTCTTCTTTTTGTCGTTTTACTTTGGTCTTTGGGCAGCTTTTATGAGAAAATTAAAAAAAAAAAATAGAAATTCTGTTTATATGAAACTAAAAATGGTTTTTCTGCGAATACTTGATAAAGTCAGCTTTAGGTTAGATAGTCTCTAGTTTCCAAGTGTAATCTGAGACAGAGAGAGTGAGAGAAGGTGAGTGAGTGAATGAATGAGGGTGAGGGTGAGCGATTTTAAAATTGTGCGTCACCCTATATCGGTGTGGTTGGCAATCTATAGCTTGGCGCGCGTGAACCAGTTGCATCGATCGGACCCGGTCAAATTCCTGATTTATTCCTAGCGAATTAATCTCACGCACTGCCAAAGTTTGGCGCGCGCGCAACGGGCGGCGGTGGCGATGGCGGTGGGGACGAGGGCACGGGCCCAATCCGATATGTGTATGTGTGTGTGAGAAGTGGGATGGGACGATCTGCCCAGAGAGAAAAAGGGGACGGGGGCGCAATTGCAGCCAATTGCGTCCCCCCTTCCCACCGGGTTGTTGGTTACTCCGGTGCCGTTCGTTCCGACCATATATATCTATATATCGGTACATATATACGGACACATCCATAGACCACCAAGCCGTTCGCCCTTCCGTGCATCAAAATCCCCTCCCACCCGTTTTTATCCATCCCACTTTTCCCACTCAACCCTCTGCGTTCGTTCGCCGATCGAAACCTGCCATCTGTTTAAAAACACAAGAGTGCTCTGGGAGGAAAAGTGCACCGATGCAATCAAGCGCTTAGCGAATTATAATAAAAACTCACCTCCTTGGTTAAACAATATAGAATAAATAAAATAAAAATAATAATAAATTTGTCTGTAAGAAAGATGACTTTCTCTCGAAATTCAGGACATAAGTAGATAAACAGTATCATTAATTTTAAAATTTAGAAATAAAATAATTAACGGGTTTTCATTTATAAGGTAAATTTATTATTACCTTTGATACTAATAAATGGAAAATTTGTTCGTTTTAGATTTAATTTTGAATTCATTAATAAGGCAAAAATTTTAAAATGAAAAGGAATTATTCTAAAATCATTTGGCTATCAGATCATTTGAAGTAAATAAAGTTGGGATCTTAATAAAAAGACCTTAATCATTAATCAAAAAAAAATTACTCAAGATTCAAAGTATTTTTTTTTAATCTTCAGCATCTTAGGCCTTATAGCCTCCACAACTCTAATTGATTTAAATAAATATTCATCAGACTGTCTGGGATACGAACTCGACAGCCCTTGGCTTTGAAATTATCAATATTGACATTTGTCAACACTTCTAACCTCTTATGGTAATTTAAAATCATTATTCAAATCTGTTTTCTAGACTCACTATTCTTGCTTATACTTATTAAAAAAATATACTGCATATTAATTATTGATACGCCCTCGGGCTTGGTGTAGTGTAGTAGCGTGCCTACCTTCTATACCGAACGTCGCGGAGTCCGATGATCCATTTGGATACCAAAAGGCTTAAATAGAAATGCCTGGACCCCCAATAGATATAATTAACAACGATTATCGTATAAAGTCTTATATATCCTGAGTTGTCGAAAAGACTGTTTGAGTGTTGAGTGTGAGAAAAGTTTTTTTTTTTTTTTTTATAAATTAAAAAAAAAAAAAAAATATTGATAAAAAAAATTAAATTGTTTTTTATGAATGAATGTAAAGTAATTAAATTGGGATAGCAAAGTAACTGCACATATATATTAAATAATAGAATAGGATGGCTGCCATCCTACTCATATTTGCTATTAGTTAAGCCATCATCGAAATATTAAATAATAGAGATTGAGATTAGTAGTCGCTAATTAAGAAAAATATAATAACAATGTTATAATGAGCAATTCTCACTTATTCAAGGGAATCTTTGTTACCCGACCCAGGGTCCCCATGAAATAATCAAGTTTAATATAAATAGATAAATAATGTAGATTTCATTATTCAGCTATTTATAATATATAAGAATTAGTAAATTTCTATAAAAATATTGTTAAAAACGATTTTTTAAGTTTTTAAGTTTCCGTTATAATAATATCATAAATAAAAAATGCGAATTTTTTCTTTCCCTTCATAATATTTTTTGTTACATTTCCTTATTTAATAAGTTGGTTTAATTAAATAATCTCTTATTTTAATATCAACAAATCTTCGTTCACTTATTATTTAACAGAACGATACATTAATTTGCTTTCCGTTTGATTTATTCATCGAAGAGAGAGAAGAGCGTGAGT